>OMPJ01046620.1:0-19315 GCA_900312935.1 Carapus acus | reverse complement strand
TCCCAATCGTCCCGCCTCTCCCACCCTACGTACCTCCCCCAACCACCTTTAAAAACCCTGCCCACATATCCTCATCTCCACCGGCTGCACTTACCCACCGTGGTTATTTACCCATCGTGCTCTCTGGTCCAGTAATTTTTGTCCTCCTGTGTAAATTATTCCTGGATGTAGATCGAGCTATTAAATGTTACACAACAAAGTATTCTTGCATGGTAATCCAAAATTGTATACTGTAAATTTGCATAATGTTGTCTAGAAGTACCATAGGTTTAACATGGGGCTGGCAGTACATACGCCTTTCCGCCTCACCAACCGACCAACCGACCGAAGGCAGATGTTTTTGACTGGGTGTAAAATGTAGGGCACTAAAAATGAATAATTTAAGAGATGACAGTGTCTTTATGTGTAAGATTTATTTTTGTCTATTTTTTTATTTAGAGATTTTTTTTTCCATTTCCTCTCCTTTCACTGTCGTAGTCTGTCATTGCCTCGCTCGCCGAGTTAGCAAGAAAACGCAGGAAAAGCGTCAAACTCAAGAGGAGCTCCACGCGTCTATCTCTCGTCGAAATAATCTGTCGTCTCATCACGTCATTTGCATACATTTCTCTCCACGTGTAACTGGATCATACTCTAATGACTTGTGTGTGTATATATACAAATGTAGAGGTGTCGTCTCTGGACCTGAAGATGGGAGGAGGTGATTGAAACTTGTTACTGCTGACGTAGAGGGGAACTGTTTAAAAGAAAAAAAAAAAAAAAAAAAAAAAGAAGGGTCAGGGGGACGGGATGCCACATCCCACCAGAAAACTGCAGCCAAGAATCCAAAATTCTGCAGACTTAAGCAAGTGGATTTAATATCCGTTAAAGACTTGCATAATTGCTACACAGAATATCGGATGCTTTGCAGCATCTTGAGGGCTGCTTATTGTGCTAAAAGTAAGACAATATAAAACCACCTTGTTTTCAGATTACAGTAAGCGATTAAAGTTGTGCATTGAAGCTTGAGCCATGCATCTTAGACTGTATGTTTGGAAACTGATATCCGAGTGAGTGAAACTTTCCGCCCACTGATCTGCTGGCTTCAAGATATCATATCGACCCAATTTGTGCATCGGCATGTTGAGTCGTGTCTCGTGTGCAGCTGTCTGCCTCGCTTCTCGGGAGGCAGATGGTGGTCAAGACATGACGGGGAGGAATGCATACAAAGTCCTAGTAAGCCCCTCTGAGTGTGCTCACTGCACTGGGCGAATGGCAAATAATTTTACCTCCGTCTGCGTGTTTACCTTTACCTGTGGTTTTGCTTTTATTGCAGCACAACTATGATCAGATTACTATGTGCATATAAACATAGTACCTGGCACTTAGTGATTGGATTTCAGGAATTTTGCCTTTTTGTGATTGGGAGCACTTCTTAAGCACCTTGGCTGCATTCTCTTAAGATTAGTGCAGGCGATCAACGCCCACGGCTGTGCACGATAGGAATCATGTTCAAGAGATGAGCTTAGGCAAAGGTATGCAAACTGTCGGAGTGAGGAGAGTCGCTGTGAGTTCCTCGAGTCTAATTTGGGATGTGCATAGATCTTTAAATTTGTAACGGGAGAGAAATATTCCTGCATTGTAAGCAAATCAGTTTTCTGTGAAAATATGAAATATAAATGTAGCTTATTGAGAGATGTGGTGAATCTGCGTTATCACCGAAAAGCATAAACTGGACGGGAATCCAGGACTGGGGATGAGAAAATATTGTCATTTTTTACCCCCCGTCTTCTTTTCAAAAATTTGCTGTGTTTTTGAATCCCCTGAGGGGCTGTTGCTCTGGCAAATATCTCCACAAAGGAACCCTGCAAACTGTTCCACACCATGCACAGGGGATATCCATGAATTAAGATTTACTGAACAGGAACATTTTAGCCCCTTGATGCTTCCTGTGGTAACCTACCATTCCATTCCCCTTAAAGGACCTATGGAATGCCTTTCCCGCAATGCTGATTCATGGAATTATCTTGCACATCCCTTCTTTTTCCAGATCTTTGTCTTTTGATGATGATCAAAGATGGTGTGACGTTTATCCCCATCAATTGTTGGATTAGGTCTTTCATTCCGATGCACTTCTGCTGCTTGACCTTTCCTCTGCTTCGTCTCTGGCTTTTCCTGCCTCCTCCTCATTCTTCATGTGTGAGCTGGATGTGGTAACCTGCTGCTCAAGCCCCAGTTTCTGGCTATTGCAAGGCCACTGTGACCCATGAATTGGCGCCGCTGCATGTATATCTGCACCAATGGAGAGGAGTAACTGCGCTTAAAGCTTTGACCAGACAGATTACAGAGAATATCGCGATTTGGTCGTCTGAACTGAGTGATAACACATGACTCTGCTTCATGCTCATGTACAGGTTTTTGTGTGTGTATGTGATGCTGTGCAAAGGAGGCAGGACTTAAGACATCTTCAGCCTCTTTTCTAAACATGACGGGATATTGGCAGACTACAATGTTCAAAAGGAGAACTTTGTCTCTTTCAGGGAATGCTGCAGGCGTCTCCCCCCTTACTGGCTCCTAACCTTACTGATGGAGGATCGGCTGATTTTGTTATTCCTTGTACTCTTTTCTAGCACTGTCTTGGCCATTTAGAAGCCAAATGGAAGCAAATGCTATAGGTGAAACCAAATATGGAGACATGGCGGTACAATCAATCAGATTTGAGATCATGAATTTGGACGGCTCGGTGGCTCATTGTTCACCAACTCAAGGGTAGAGACATTCCCGTCGTCCTCTGTCCTCAATTTTCAACAGTTTCTCTGTATTGTATGCACTCTTGTGCCCATATTGGAGGAAACTCCCCTTACGCTATCAGCAGGCCCCACGCAATCTCTTATTAGGATCACGTCCTGTGGATTGTCTGCAGGTCGTCCCCAGCCGTCCTCTGTTACCTGCGTACTGCACAAATCACTGCAACTGGAGAGCTTGTGTTTTCACTACTACGGTCTCAATCTTCATTCAGCAAACTGTTAACAAAGTATACCTGGATGTCATTATTGTTTGCAATATAATAAAAGGAAAAAATCAGCTGCGTTGTTTCTTTTCTTTTTTTCTGGGTCAGATTTGGGCAGATGGTTGCATGATTTGGAAGTTGGTGAACAATGCTGCAAGGAATTTGCAACTGTTTCATGGTGATCCAGATGCTACATTGCATTATACAGTCACTTGTCAGTACAAGACATTGTAACAATGTATTTTCTTTACCTTTATCATCTATTGATCTATTTCCCAGGAATTGTCTGGTCTGTGGTAAGCCATCACACCAGAAGACCAGACAATGAGACGGCACACCAAGGTCCCACAAAGAAGGTAGGACTCTGTGCCTTAATTATACACCACGAACATGGAACCAACCGCCAACCCGCCAGTTGATAGACCACTGTTGAACTGACCGTGCCTTTTTTGCCTCGTGATGTTTCCCTCAGCTGCCGGGCATCCAGTAGGTTTAGGACATACTCAGACCTTACATTGGACTCACAGCCCACAATCATTCCATCAGCTGCATAAAAGGAAAGCTTCATATTTGAGGATGTTGTAAAATTCATTTTACGACAGAGGTCGGTATCCCACAGTGTCGAAACAAAATTGTATGATTTAATCAACGTCCAACACCAAATATATGCCGGCTACATTTCTTCCAGCAGGTGAGAATGTCCATAAAACGAAACGATAAAAGCAGACCTAAGCACAACACAGCCAAATTGTCTTATCCAATACTGTTCACTTCGATACGCAGCAAATGTCTCAGATCAACGGGTGCTGCCTAGTAGTGGCAATGGTTGTTCAGCACCTCGGGCTGTCATGTCGGCAAATTTTTACTTACCTACTTACTAACTTACTTACTTATTTATTTTTGGTGTGCTGACTGAGTCACGAGCTCATGCATGGTGTAACACTTTACATGTTAAATGTTGAAAATTGACCAACTCGCATGACTTCTTTATTTACTTGGGTACGGTCGCATGGTGATGACGTCGAGGCGCAGAGAGATTACGTAGTCAGTGAGGAAATCGTCTCAAATTTGGACCAACGTGTCTGCAACGTTTTCCCCGACGGGAGTAAAGTTGTCAGAGGAGGTCATAGCCTGGTAAACAACCCGAAAGGGCAGACGAATAATAACCGAGGTAGGTAGAAATGCCGTCTAGCTGTACTTACCGCTAGCTTCTGTTCGCTACCGACTGAGCTCAGTACCCCAACATCTTGCTCAACAACGCCAGATCCCTGATCGATGAACTGAGGCCATAGCCACATTCTACTGGTTCCCTTTGTATACCTTTATACTCCTTCTACTGTACCCATCGTATTTTCGTTACACAATGTATGAATTGTTGTAATGACAATAAAGATTCCTGATTCCCAATGTTGCGAGTAATGGCCAATTTGTAGTGTTTCTCTAACTTTTGTTTGGTGCCCCCCTTCATCGTCACATACCGCAGCTTCAAGCAATCCCACCGCCACCATTCGAGTATCACTTACAGTAGATATCCAACACATGCTTTAGAATAACATTGGCACCAGTCTCTGGGTCTTTGATAGCGTATGTGTAGTATTCTTTTGTTCTTAAGAGTAGATTGTCGGTAGACACGGACACACAACAAGTCTCATCGATGACAGATGTCATTTCCTCATTCGTTTACGTCTTGATTTTATTCGTGTACTTTATCAATACTAAAAATTGTCCCTTTACATTCGATTGCCTTTACGTGGTGGCGTCAAACGTTCCCAAGGCTGGCAATCCCGACATGCTGCTTAACTACATGTGTATAAGATCTGACACAGAGGAGAGACAGAGGAGAGACAGATAGTGGACAAAGGATGTTAAAGACAGAGCTGCAAGGGAGGACACAAAGAAGAAGACCACCGAGTCTTCAGAGATGGAGCATCTTAAGAGAGAACAATACATAATGTATATGTGATCAAGATGTTTGAATGTTCTCAGCCATGTCCTCTTTGTGTTTAAGCTGTGTTTTTTCTCCTCTGTCAGCCAATAGCATGATTATGCCTTTCTTTTTTCTTCTTAGCAACATGCTGTGACATTTTTATTCTTCGCGTCTTGCAATTTGTCCGATGTGCTAAGACAGCCTTGGATGTTCTGAGCATTAATATGCCTGGCAGTTCACCAGTGAAGCTTAGTGTTACTCATGGGACAAAGCAGTCTCTTAATTTTTATGTGTGTGTTTTTGCAGAAGCAGAACCTGGAGTAACATGGCTTTGAACAAATCCATGCACCCACGAAACCGATACAAAGACAAACCACCTGACTTCACTTACCTGGCTTCCAAATATCCAGACTTCCAGCAGTATGTGCACACCAGCCTCACTGGCCGACCTGTGTGAGTACTCTGTTAATGCAGCTACGACTTTGACCTCTATGACTGTATTTAGAGTAAAAAATTGATTTTGGAAAACATTTCACTAGCAAGCCAGGAATCCTTGGGATGTGAGTGTCAACACTAAAACAAATCTCTGTTGTGTTCCAACTGATTCCATTCATCCTGCATACACTCTTTCAATTGGGCAGAGTCTAAGCCCCAAATATCTTTTCCCCATTGTCCCATTTTCCCCATTTTGCCCCATTTTTCATGAACAGTCCTGGAAAAGATGCTGAATTTCATTTTTATATCACATGCCCATAGAACCTATGTTGCAGATGTATTTTTTGCCAAAATATGACAGTTAGCACAGTTGCTGTATTAATCCCTGTCGCCTTGCATTAGCATGTTACTGAAAGATTTATTGTTTTTATCCAGCATATTGGTATGTTTGTCTGTCCATGTTGTAGGCTAATCCAAAATGAGAGACAACAAGTTGACTTTTATGCAGACCAGCATGTGTGGTGTTACTATCTCGAGCATGACCGCGCTGGTCTGCCATTCAGAGCGTATTAGCGTGGGCGGCGGTTTCCTAGGCTCCTTAGACATCACTTGGCAGCAAGGCGAGTGTGTGTGTGTGTTGGGGGGGGCTTCTGCGCCAGCCTGTGGCAGGTGTTAATTACAAGATTCCCTACTGAGTATGAAATTAGGCATTCATATCTTCCCAAATTGGAATAAACTAGAAAATATGTGTGACAAAATAGGGAATGATTTGCTGTCCTCCAACACGGCTTGGGAGACTGTCTAGGTGGCCTTTTTTTGTGTTTTTCTACTTCCTTACAAATGTTATATCGGTCAAGATAAAGATTGATCGAAGCTGTTGGCACAAATTTTTCCGCCATAAAATCTTAAATCTGCCCAAAGGTGACTGAATGTAATCAACTTTGATATCGGAGGGAAGTGAAAACCCAGAGGAGGGGAAAGAGAGCCGTCTTTCACCATGACAACCGAGACGTGTCTTCATAGAAGTACATTTCCTGCTCTCCCCGTCCCCGTGCTGGTAGTCCTGTCAAGGGATTATCCTTTTTGTGTGCATTCCCAGATGAATTCCTCCTCACTGCCTCGCCAAGTATTTAAGAAGTCACTTTTGGGGATGAGTGTAATCTCAGAGAGACACTCGCGCCAGCCATCAGGACGATATGACCTGCCTCTATTGGAGGATCTGCGGGTGAGGGAGGTGATGTGGATGTTAATTTGTAAGGTTGATGGTATTTAACTGCAAGTGGAAAGCAGATAACACACATTCATTCAGTATTCTAAGGTCTTCTTTGTCAGCATAGTTGGTTTTGGGGTACATGCAGAGGAGGTGGAAGGAATTGTGTGTGTGAATTGAAATATGCAACAGCCCTTTCTATTTAATTGTTTGGCTGTATTTGTGACAGGGATGACAATGACCTCGTCGTCCTCCTTTCGTATCTCAAATTCTGTGGCTGCGGAAACAATTTAATGCACTCCCGTGTACACTGCAGGCTCAAAATATTTCAGTCATTTCCCCTGTTCTGGCGAAAATCACTGCACACTAAGCACACAGCAAGGAGTAAGTGCCAATCAGCAAAAAAAAAAAAACCTTCAGTCTGAGTCAAGTGTATGTGCGGTGAAGGTCACCTCCATGTGGAGAGGCAGTGTAATGAGCAGGTGTGTGTGTGTCTGTGTTAATGCCTGCTGAGACAGACCACCGTGTGAGTGTGTGTGTCTCGGCAGTAACACCTTGCCCGTTCACCCATGTGAGAGCTCTGTGGAATTTTCCACCTCCAAGCATCTAATGCACCTGTACCATCTTTTACTCATCATTTCTGTCTCTCACTCTCTCTCCCTCCCTCTCTCTCTCTCTCTCTCTCTCTCTCTCTCTCACTCCCTTTGTCACTCTCTCTCACACACACAAAAACATACAAGCACACTCCATAACACTCCCAACTTTCAACCCTCAATCGGGTGGATTGCCCCTTGTGATCACTGTTGCAGATGAAGTATTTCCTAACATTTTGATCTTTCCGTCCTTACCCTGGTATTCTCTGATCATTACACTTTTTTAAGATTATTCTTTAGTATTTGAGAGTATCCCTAGTGTTCTTTAAGCTGCCCTTTAGCTTTGTTTCTGTTCAGTCCTTTGAGCTCCTGGGGCTTTAAATGTCCTCGATCATATTATCAGTGGATCAATAAAGGGCCCACCTACCAACTCCTGATGCTGCATGAATCTCACACAACATAATAGACTCACAAGTTTGTCCCACCACGTCTTCCGTTCGGTGCCGGCGCTGCGTAACCACGCTGCTGCGGCAGTAGGAGCGTAACGTGCGGGCGCGCTCACGCTCACGCTCTGCCAGGCGTCAGCCATTGCTCCAGCGTGGCCGGATTTGCGTGCTCCCCCTCATCTGTTCAGTAGGAGGGGTTGCCATGGAGACGGGGCATTCGACTCGCTGCTGATGGCACTGACTGGTCTGCAGTGCACACACGCTCACACACACAGGGCATGTCCACACACTCCCCCATCGGCTTAAAGTACAGGCCCAGCCAGTATCAATCTTGAAATACGTCTGCGGAGAATTCAAAGGGAGATTCTCTCCCGAGAAGGCGTCAATGAGTCAGATAATGCTAACGCGGGTGTGTGATCAGCTGCTGCGCGTGATGTGCCTTGTGTCTCCAGAGGAGCCAGGTGTTGGTTTTCCTGCCAAGCTAAAGGTCACACAGCTCGAGCAGCTGATTTAAGAGGACCATTTAGCCCAGCATATCTATCAATAACAGCAACACCGACCCAGACTGACGCAAGGCTCCCTTGGTAACATGCCGGTCGTTTGTCTCCATCAGTCCTGCACAGAGGATGTTTTCCTTTGACACATCAGCCAGATGAAGCCGAGCACGTCGTCCTTTTGTGTTTTGTAAGGGCTCAATAGCTCCATTGCCTCAGAACACATGCACGAAACACACTACTCTGTGATAGTCACCATAATTAGATAGAAAAATACATGATGAAGTTGAAAATGTGATGTGTTACGGCATCAGCATTTACACTTAAAATTTACTTCTTAAAATAAGCACTGTCTCAAATTGCCATCTAAACTCAGACTGTCGATCCACTATCTTTTTTCAATTCTCTTGTATATTAGCAATTGATGTACTTACACACTATTTATGGGCTGTGTAAGGTTTTTTATCTTCAACATATGATATGAATCGTAATTGTATTGCTTAATAAGCCAGAGGAAGCGATAAAACATGAATGACGTTGTTGCTGACCAATTACTATGTTAATGGTAACATCATTGACATCTGTTGTTTTGAAAAAAAATCAACTGGATTTTTCAATAGTATTTGATCTGAAAATTGAAATCTGGACATAACGGCAAATATAAATAAAGCCGTGAGAGATGTGGTGTTTTCAGCACTTCGGATCTTGGCCGTGGAGCTTTGTTCTCCCGCTCCAGTGTCTCGTTGTTCTACACTTGAATGAGCCGCTCACGCGGAGCTTTCTGAGGTGCCAGACGCTGCCCTCGCTAGGAAGTGTCTAATTGCATCTGCTGTGGTGTGAAAGCGCTCTGCATAGCTTTAATTATATCTACAGTATCTCGCCCATGCCTCTTAATTGTACGCCACTCCTGATTGCTTTTGTGACAACCTAAATCGTTCAAATCTACTCTGTGTGTGGCGGGGGGGTGAGGGGACATGGGGGGCAGAGGTTCATGGGATTGTAGTGAATTTGGAAGCCTGAATGGGAGTTATGGTTACGTTAGAAACAGTAATTATGGCCTCATTAGCAAGGGATTGTAAGTCAGTGTGGCAGCTTATCTCGTCATTGTCTCCCAGGTGTGTGCGTGTGCGAGTGTGTGTTTGTGCAGCCAGCAAAATGTTAATCAACCATGATCTGTGCTAAGTTTAGTCTGAAAGACTGAATGGAATAGAATTGGTGTAGCGTCTGGCAAAATGTAATTAAGATTACATGTTGTTGAACAAATATAACAATGGGGACAATTGTGTATTGAGATGTATTTGGGGATGAGATTGTCGCCAAAAATGATTGCTTCACAATAGATTTGCAATACTTAATGTGCAGAAACAATTTTAAATGTGTTCCAGGGTGTCTTCCAAAAATTACTCATGTTATATGATCGAATTGTTCAGGAATACAAACCAAAACAAGTTCTCTACTCTCGATTTCCACCAGCACTATGGCATCATTCAACAAACACACAACAAATGTAAGCGACTTTGGTGTGTGTGTCAGCACTGGCTTTGGTAGCATCTGACAACAAGGTTCAGGGTTGAGGAATGCCTCAAACTTGTGACCTGTTCGGAAATACAGGCAAAATTCAAGTAGTAACAATGTTATTTTGAGTAGCATCCTGATGTTTCTGCTCTCCATGTAGGGTGAATTTCAAAGAGCCGGAGGCGCTGCGAGCGTTGACCTGCACACTGCTCAAGGAGGACTTCGGCCTGACCATACAGGTCCCACTGGAGCGCCTCATACCCACCGTGCCTCTGCGCCTCAACTACATCCACTGGGTGGAGGACCTCATAGATGGCCAGGGGAAATTCCGCCGCGGCATCGATATCGGTAGGGATATCCTCACAGTGCATGGATTTGTTAACCAAACCCACTATTACTGTAGGTTTATTCTCGATGCTCCCTACTAATTTGCCAAAGCAAGCAAGGGGCGATGTTGTATTCTCCACTGTGACATTATCTCGGTGATGTGCACACAAAGAGCAGGTGAACATGGCTGCTGCTGGCACAGATTAGCAAACAGTCCTTGTCAGCGCCTCCAGCTGGTACACATGAGCCAATCCGTTCCCAGTGTGCCTCACACGTCCCCGTCCACATGTCGCGGCTTGTTTGCTGCTGCATCTGTCGGAGGCAGAGAGCTTTGCAAGGCTCCCTGGCCTCGGATCTGAAACCTCCAGATTGAAAAACAAACCCCAAACACACATACATATGATGATATATGTAAATACCTCACAACAAGTGGGTGAATTCATCCTTTTGCGTGAGTGTTGGGCCGCTGCTCTTTGATCTGCAGCTTCTCCATTAGCATTGTAGTGTCTTCCTCAGATGTCTTGTCCTCGTCCTGGGCTGTGAGAATACAGACAAATTGTACAATAAATCAGAGGACCTTGAACAGCTGTGAAATATTCATGACTGTTACAATAAAGATTTGGTGTATTTGTGTGGCAAAGACTGAGGGCGTTTTTTATTACTTGAGACTCACTCTTGGCACTCACCAGACAGCAATGATTTCTTTTACAATTGATGTCTGACAATTGAGTTTCAAGGTGCATGCTCTTCTTTTTCAGGCACAGGGGCGTCCTGTATTTACCCCCTGCTGGGAGCCACGATGAACGGTTGGTTTTTTTTAGCGACAGAGGTGGATGACATCTGCTTTGACTACGCCACCAAGAACGTGGAGCAGAACGGCCTGTCTGAGCTCATCAAAGGTCAGCCTACGCTAGTGTGTTATAGAGTGGGCGTGCTAAGATCTCATTCTTATACCAAAGGTCAACCTTGAATGTGGCTGTAATGTGCTTCTTTTTTCTCTTAGTTGTCAAAGTTCCCCAAAAGACTTTATTGATGGATGCCCTGAAAGAGGAGACGGCCATCATTTATGACTTCTGTATGTGCAACCCTCCGTTTTTCGCTAACCAGCTGGAGGCGAAGGTGAGTGACCCCCCCATAGCTGACCTCTGCTTTCACTACAATCAGTGCTGATGAAAAAGTGAACGCGCAAACAGCGCAATCAATTTTTGTAGTTTTTAAAGAGATCTGCTGTCTTTGTCACCTGGTCAAGTCCTGGTGTTTCTCCACAGGGTGTCAACTCCAGGAACTCTCGTCGTCCTCCTCCCAGCTCCGTCAACACGGGGGGCGTCACAGAGATCATGGCCGAGGGCGGCGAGCTGGAGTTTGTCAAGCGGATCATTCATGACAGTTTGCAGCTCAAAACGCGCCTCAGGTGAGGAGGGCCGCTTATCTTACACCTCTCATCAGACCAGAGGAGGATTGAAAGGAGCGATTGCGATCCCGGTAACACTGGCGGAGGAGAGATGAAGTCTAGCTCTTAGAGAAAAGAATTTCATTGTGCAGGAAAACCTGTTTCTTTACCGTACACATGACAATATGGCCCCATCAGCACCTGTGTCATGAATGTGGGTTTACGTAGAAAGAGTAATAATTCCTAGATTTCATTCTCAATAGATTCACGTCAGTTGCCTTAGATCAGAGCCCAGCTGCGGCCTGTGTTTTGACAGCGCTGTCGGGTTAAATGGCCTCATCCACGGGCCCACATGGGGCGGTTTAACGTGGGTGGGCGTGGCCCAACCGGCCCCACTGTGCCCTCCTCTCTGACAGAGCCTGTGGTTGCCACAGCAGGACCGGACGAGGACACAGCAAATGATCCGGAGCCTGTATTCGACCTGATTAGTTGTTCCACACCTGCTCAGCACCCATGCAGGGAGGAGTGTGTGTGTGTTCAGGACGGCATGATGATGGGCCTCAACAGTCGGTGTGCTCGCCACGTGAACATATGCGGACGCTCGCAAGTGAGAACGTGTCGCCTCGCCAGATATCACATGGGATTTTGGAGGATCTGACGGGCGGCGCCTGGCGCCCCCCGTGGCATGCTGGGACGCCAGAGCCAGCCAGATATCCATGGAAACCCAGTCAGTTCCTCCGACGGGTCCTCTGAGACGATCCACAGCCCCGCCCACTTCTTTCGAATGCATCTAACCTGCAATTACAACCAGATGGGGGAGTCCTGGAGTAATCGCAGATGGAAGTCACACACACACTCTCTCATATTGAGGAGACACTCTCTACTTAGGTCTCTTATGCGTCCTCACCATTGAGATGAAAATGAGTCTTTCTGTTAATCAGGTTATAATCACACGTCTGCGCTTCAGATGTTTGACACGAGGACCCAGGCAGATTCTCATGCAGCTGCACCCTGTGCATGCTGGGAGAATAACACAGGCTGAGGGTTTTCCCTCCTTTATGCTGCACAGAATGAATCGGAAAAAATTCAGCCACGTTGGATGGGATCGCCCTCCACCATCCTGCTTTTTCCTGGCTGATGATGGAGTGCGTTCTCTGATTACAGAGAACCATTTTTGCAAAGTTTTAACTGCTATTTTTGTCTGAATCTGACGCACGATGGCCTGGGTGACAGTTAAAATGGTCAAGCTGAGGAAATGTTGAGGAAATTGGTGCCGACAAGTCCCACTTTTGTCTGGATGAAGTCATCATGTTCATCCACAGTCCCAAGTCTGGCCTCTGTTTACACTTTGTAATTGGGGTAATTGACTAAATCTACATTATCGGCCCATAGTCACTAAAATAATGAATAAACCAATAACAATCTTAATTCATCACTTGGCTGTAGCTGCTCAGTTTCGCTGAGTCGTTTCCAACCCATCAGCAACTGCAGCACAATGCATGCACTTTTAATTATATTTACCAATTAGATTAAACAACCTTCAAAGATGGCTAGATAAATAAGCAACTGTCGTTATTTTGAGAGAATGTCCTCTCAAATGGCTCAAGCTAAGCTACGTTGCCTAAAAGCCCGTTTGCGTCTCTCTCACAGCAAGCCTGACAAGTTGCTAAGTAATGTCTTTGTTTTGCTAGCGTGTGTTTTGGGCACTACCTCAGATCAATGAGCGCTTAGATGTATAGTGTGTATCACTTTAATTTATTTGAGTGTATCGCGGCGGGCACGCCGACGTGATTTGAGAAATCCGTCTGCTTCTCCCTGGGGGCCGTCGACGTGTTTATCTCTGCTCTACTTTTCTCTCCAGACGCTACAGGCCGCTTATTGACGAGCAGGCGTCTCATCTCCTTATTGCCCGGCGGCCGAGGCTTATCGATCAGCCTCGGGCGCCGCTTCAAAGCTGCTCGTCCTCCTCTGTGTTCTGCACCGTGGTGTTTTTGCCGTGCTCCTCGGCCCTTGATGGTGCATTTCATCCTCTCTGAGTCCTCCAGGCCTCAAAGAACTGATGATGGACCAGTGACTCCAACCTGTGTGTTTTTTTGTTTGTTTGTTTTTTGTCCCGCAGGTGGTACAGCTGCATGTTGGGGAAGAAATGCAGCTTGGCGCCTTTGAAAGAGGAGCTGAGGAAGCAAGGGGTGAGTACCCAGCATCACGCCACCTTTTTACACACACACACACACACACACACACACACCGCTCCAATCAATAAATAAACAAAAGGCATGCCGTTCTTTGTTTTCAGTGTTGAACGCACCCGCAAGGCAGGATTTCTGTATCTTCGTCTCCCATCTCATTGTGGATTCTACTGCTTGTCTCATTGGAGGCAGAATGAGCTGGGGAATTATGGGATAATGCAGAATATATAGCATCAAAAACACATTTGTATTCTTCAACCGTAATACTTCCTTCAACAATCTGAATAGGACTGATGTTCAGCTTTTGTAGGTCATGTTTATATTGTTTTCATAGATGTTCATTGGAGTTCCTGCCTCGTATTTTAGTGGGTAAATGAAGCTTTCCCTCACAAAATTTGAGACATTTACCCATCAGGTTCTATCAGATGTTTGACCCAGACCCGGAGGAACCACACAATACCCAAGGTTCCTGAACGTGTGAGGCATCTGCTCATCAAATTCCTCACGTCAGACGTTCTTTGTTGTGTCTCACTACAGGGTGGAGCCCAATTTATGACTTGCATAGTTGTACGGCTTCTCAAACACCCTCTCTCCCCTCCCCTCACCGCGCCCACCAACCTCGTAGCCGCTCATCAACCGGAGTGGCGACTTGGCGCGCAGCCAGACCGGAGCGCACACGTTAACAGAAAACACGGTCCGGTTAATGTGCCGAGGCTTTGTGTACACGTTACTCCTCCCTGCCCGTATTCCTGGCCGCCTCCTCTGTCGATGTCACTCTTGGACACTGAGTCTGACGTTTTCCCAGAGTCTGACCTCAATCTCAGCCACACTTCTCTGAGTTTTCCGTTGGGACGGTTTGAAGTCGTCCGTTCTGCTCCCTTTTCACGCCAATTTGCTCGCCGCATGTGTGAATGAATCGTTTTCACACGCCGGATTGTGTATGGAATGTGAAACACGCTGCCGCCAAAAGCTGCAATGCAGACAAGCCGGCCTCTCTCAATGAACGCACTGATCCAGTAGCGGTGAACACGCTATTAAAGCGGTATTCACTTTTGGTTCAAACCCAAGACGTCTTTGGAAGTCGTAACATTGCTCATACACAAAGTATTTTAGGCTTGCGGGCTATCTGATATCATGACGCAGTGGTAAAATCTGACTCGTGTTTGTGTGCCCAGGTGCCTAAAGTGACCCACACAGAGTTCTACCAGGGACGCACTATGCGCTGGGCCCTGGCCTGGAGCTTCTACGATGACGTGATTGTACCGGTGAGTCCGCGATGCAGCAGAGTTCTTCATTAATCGAATGGCACAGTATTTACTGCTCCTGATATTCACCCTGTGAAACTCTAATAATTAGCCACAGCGATTGTCAACTTAGATGCGTGTATGTATTTGTACAGCCTGGGGTCCAGAGGTTCACGTTTCTTAGGATGTAATCCCACGTATCAATAAGGTGATTTGATACTTCTTGTGCCTACGTTCTTTTAGATCTGGATGATAGCAAATTATTTAAAACTTCGATGTGGTTGCGCCAAAGCTACGCTGCCTCCCTCTGACCGACAGGCCATCCCCGTGTGTGTGCCTCTGTCTTCCTTGTTGTCCTCCGACAACATTCCACCAAACCTGCCCACGCCCCGTCCCCTCACTCATCCATCTCTCCCGCCAGCTCATTCCATTAGACCCACTTCTTCCGCCCTCTGGGGAAACGTTTTCTGTGGCTTCCAACATGCCGTAACCCGGCAACAGTCGCCGTGGCAGGGGTGTGTGCGCGGTTCGGACAGTGAGAGTTCGTAGATGAGGAGGAGCAGAGAGCGAAACCGCTAAAGGACAAACAGACAAGAATGACACGCTGAGGATTTGTGGAGACGTCCTGCTCCAGTTGGCCTCCCTCCACGTTGCCCTCTCAGCATAAAAGCAGTTGAGCAGAAACATTGGCCCACATTCTCCACTGTGGACCTCTCCCCCCTCCTCTCCTTCTCCTCACGTCAGTCCAGCAGCGTTTACGCTTGGCGTCGTCGGCAAGCCAGTGTGTTTGCGTAGGTGCACATGTGGGCACGTGGTCACATGACAGAGGCCGTTGCGTGGTCGACCGACTGATTCAATGCATATGTGTGTGTGTGCGCCCATATGGAGCTCTCTTATGCGCACATGTGCATCATTAATGTTCCATGTTGTACGTATGTGTGTGACATACATTGTGGCCGTGACCCATTTAATCTCCCTGGTGCCTGTGGCCTGCCCGCTCTGACTTCTCTGTGTCTGAGCAACATCCAAACTACACAAATGACAAACCCACAAAGGTTTACTGCTATTACGTCGACATTTAAAGTTCCTGACAAAATGTTACATTGTTGTAACAGCAACACAGTCACATGTCCAGCTCATTCCTTACAGATTGATTGACATGACAGGAAAGAGGAGTTGTAATGTAGCATAAACGACAATAGTCTACATGACAATGGTTTGGATTTAATTGTGAAATTTTTTAAAGGGATGAAATAGATGAGCAGTGTTGCAGGGATGGAATAGATCATTTCCTCATCTCATTTTGATTTATCAGTCGATCACTTAAATCACTTAAATTCAACTGTGAATGACATGACATTTTATTTAACTCTAATAAAAGAATAACAATAAGAATCCTTTAATGTCACAACACACTGTTTCCAATATCATTGTGAAAATTTGTTTGGTGGCTCCACATTTGATTATAGCAGCAAACAAGAGAATTTCAAGTAGTAGTAAGTGTAGTTACTTTGCATTGAGAAGTGAGAAAGAAAGAAAAAATGGAAACAGATTACACACAAATGTTGTTCACATGTCTGTCCATCTTTTCACTGTTGTGTCTTTGTCAGGATTGAGCCAAATTTTCACTCGGTTGTTGTCATTTATTCAGAAAATGATCAGGAAGCTGTTGATGTCAAGGCTCTTTATTGAGAGGGCGTTTGAGCCAGTGGATGAATGTGTGAGGCCATGTGTGTGTGTGTGGTAAGATTGGACAAATTAGGTAATGGAGTGAGAGAGCTGAAAGGTCACGGGTGCACAGGGCTCAAGCACTATTTGTGTGTGCACTAATGTGCAAATGTGAAATACGTCTGCCTCTATCATGTGTGTGTGATCACTTTATACATGTGTGTTTTAGTGCTTGTTTATTTACAACATGCGGAGGATGTTGATGGATTTTATTGATTTTGCTGTCAAAAAAGCTTTCAGGTAAAGGCGGGAGCTCTGTGTGAGGGGGAAAAACACAAAGAACAGAGATATGTGTTGAGGATACTGTGTAATGTAGTGTCCTGCCCAAGGACTTCATTAGCTTTAAAGGGGAACAGTGTATTTCTTCATTCCTGTATTCACTCATTCATTCAATCAACCATTCATTTTTTCCACCCATATATTCTTCTCCCCATGTATTCTCCCATTCATTCGCTCTTCCACATAACCATTCATTTATTTTGTCCACTTGTCCATTCAGTTTTTCATCCATCCATCCATCCATCCATCCATTCATTTCTGAATCCTTAATAAAACATGATAAAAGTCAGACGGCGAGGGGGCCACAAGCAGCACAAGTCAAGGTCAGAGGCGTCTGCTCGGCTGTTTGTAGGTCACTGGGCCAAGCTGTCTGCTGTGAGATCACAACCCCCCACACAGTCGCACAAAAAGACACACTCATAACCATCCACTCCATCCTCACATAGCGTACAGGACTCACACACACGGATCAGCCGCGACCTTTTTCCCTTAGTTACTTGTCAATAATTGAAAACAGCAGCGGCATGCAGAACAGCGCATGTCCTCCCGAATAGAAGGGGATGGCGCCCTCTTGTGGTCAGCCTACGTACTGCACCCTCTTCACCTCAAGGCTCCACTAGTAGATTATTTACACGTCTTTTGTCTCTCTGTCCTCGTAGTCTCCCCCGAGTAAGAAGCGTAAACTAGAAAAGGCTCGAAAGCCGCTGTCTTTCACTCTACCAGAGGCCGGGCTGAAGGAGCTGCAAACCAGAGCCGCCACCCCAGGCTGCGTCGGCCACGGTCCTGTCGGCATCGTCGCTGCTCTGCTGGAGCAAACGCTGAGTAAACTGAAGGTATTTCTATGCTGGGTCAGTGAGGCGTGGGGGTGCTGGACGGGGTAAGATGGCGTGAGCAAATAAAGGGACAGTTAGTCCTCAAACACTGATGGAACAGCATCTTCTGTCCACCTTGTCTTCACCCTTTTACCTTCTGTGCTAACAGGTCCTTCACAAACGTGTCCCAAGCAGCAAGGACACGCTCAGCCTCTTCCTGACTGCCGTGGAAAACACTTGGATACACGGACGTCAGAAGCGGCGTGAGCAGAAAAGGCAGCTGAGAGAGCTGCCCAGAGCTCCGCCCCCTTTGGTCTCCACGTGCTCGCAAATCCAGACAGCCTCTTCCTCCTCCACAAGCACAGAGATGCAGGACACGCCATGCACTGGGGGACAGAGAGAAGCACTGGCCAATGGCAACAACGCAAACAAGATGGCGGCACAAGGACTAAAAAACCCGCAGGAAGGTGTGGAGCAGAGCGGGGACACGACAGGTGAGGCTGAAGAGGTGGAGACACCCACCAGCACAGGGTCTGCTGAGAATGAAGCGGCCCACCAGGACATTTCTCCAGAAGCAGCGGACGTGCCCTCACAAAACCCACAAGGCTTTCTCTTCAAGTGTGTGATGAACGTGATGCTGGAGGAGGCAGATGTGGTGGTGGAGATCCACTGGGTGGAGGGTCAGAACAAAGATCTGATGAACCAGCTGTGCACCTTCCTGAGGAACTCGCTGCTGAGGTCTGTTGCAAACCCTTGAACAGGAGAGGCCAAAGAGAGCCATCGAATCATTTTACACACACTCGATTGAGCTACATTGACCTCCAGGTCTGAGAGGTCACATTTTCTGGTGATTTTATACCGAATGTACAGAATGTGATTTCAGTTCTCAGCTCTCTATTTTTTAGAATCTGTTCAGATTTGAAATTGTTTTTTTTTTCAAAATGGGCACATGAAGTGACAAAGAAACATTTGTAATAAATGTTTATTCCAATATCAGATTTGTCAACTGCACTATTATGCCAACTGCTACGTGACTGCCCGGCGAAGTTGCAGTATCGCAGTTTGACCACTAGAGGGCAGTAAGCTTTTTTAATACGCTCGAGGATGAGCTTTGCTTCCTGATCAGCGGCATCAATAGCATGACTTTAAATCGATTCATTTAGGAAATTCCCTGAGTTTTGTTGGTAGTATACGCAGTACTCAGGATCGGAACATCCAACACCCATTTCACATTTCACACACTCGCTCGTGGTCCTGGAAGAAGTCTACCATGCATCTTTTTCAATTCCATGCAGACCGCACCCTGAGATATGATGAATGAGATCAATAGCTTAATGTATGTTATTTTACAGGTTTGGCTAAAAGTTGCTCAATACTGCAAGCGCCGCGGTTTCTTAACGAGTTATTTTGTGGGATGTTTGTCATATGCGTGACTTGATGACATCATCATGCAGCATTTTAATAAATGAGCCAGAGTACAAATTTGGACTTGAGATGCGCAAAGTGATTTTTTTTTCAACTATCATTCTAATGGTTAGAGAGTCAAAGCAAAGGAGTGACAACCTGAATCTAACGCACATGAAATAAAGAAGTCAGTGATAAGCCTGAAATCTTTTGTTTGACAGATACATTACAGGGAGAGCGCAAAGGTTGAAATGTGCAGCCCTCGATCGACTTATTTAACTGGACATCATGGTCTGAGCTCAGCGAGGAAGAGGGAAGTATTATACGGATGCTGGA
>OMPJ01046606.1:0-11627 GCA_900312935.1 Carapus acus | reverse complement strand
TGTTTGTGTCACACAAATCAACTCAGCGCCACGCAACAGATGGTCGACCTCGGCAAGACGAGATGGAGGCGAATCCCCACCAGCAACTATGTGGGAAGGCGATGTTACTCTGTCACAAATCTATCTATCTATCTATCTATCTATCTATCTATCTATCTATCTATCTATCTATCTATCTATCTATCTATCTATCTATCTATCTATCTATCTATCTATCTATCTATCTATCTATCTATCTATCTATCTATCCACCTACCTACCTATCTATCTATCGATCGGGTCCTTCATCTTCATAGTGATTCATCTATCCATTCTTTCATTCTTTGTCAATTCTGTCCAGTCAGTCAGTCTGTCTGTCAGTCTGTCTGTCTCTCTGTCTGTGTACTCATATGTATATGTTGACATCGGTCTGTCACTCCATCCGTCATTCAAATGTGTGAGAAAAATGCTAAAATGTGCGTGCGTGAGTGAGTGCGTGCAGACGTGCGTATGATTGAGAATGGTGTTTCAAACAGCTGTAGCACTATGCAATCCAACCAGGGTTGCATGTTGAGGTCTCACCCTCACTTAAAGTTCTTCACCAAAAACCTTTGCCTGTCTGTTGGCAGAAGAAGAGGCAGCTACTCAGACTAGACAGGGTGCTGCGAGCGCCAACCAATGAGACGCAGTAATTGACAAGCATGTGATACAAAACAATCCAACATTGTGACAAACTTCCACACAGTCTCAGCAGCAAAGGATTACTGAACTTGCACACACACGGTGCAATCTTTGGTCACTACTGCACTCACTAAAGAATCTTCCTCAGCATATCAACAGTCACAATCTATAAGTGTTAGCATGGTGCTCCCTGGCTACATGTTAACATCAAGTTTATTTTGAGAAATTGTCATGTTGCCTGGCTATGCAAAGTTTTCACTAGGCCTCTGTGAGTGCTGTGGTACTTGGTTGGCATCAGCCTGACATTGCTAGGCTTACAGAGCAGCCCTAAATTAGCCCGTGGCACTTTAGCCTGTAGCACATTCTCACAGAATGCAATAGGAGGCAACAAGGAAACAGTGTAGAGCATGATCATCATCAGTACCACAACAGCGTCCAGTCGACATGTAGGAGCAAACAGAGCATGCTCAGTAGAACCCCTCCCATTAATGAATCAATCAGCTCTTGCTGGATAAATTGCAAGCGAGGCCTCGCACCAGCCCACTGCCATCATGATGAATTCTTTCATTTCTTGTAATAAGCCAGCTGGGAAGTGATTTATCCCTCACGTTACGGCGGACGTACGTGGCCACAGCGGCAAAGACAAAATGCAGACGCAATCTGTCATCAGAATGTGTCTCCGAACAGGAAAAACAATCACAGGTTTTACAACGCTAATGACATTGCAAGGGAAATGGCATTCACAGTGTAAGACGAAGAGGCGAGTTGGGAGCAGCGGGGAAGTTAGAAGTTTCAGTGGTTATTTGTTTATTTCTTTATGTACATGATCCTGGGATAAGCTAGGCTTGTCAAGCTTATCATATATATCTGTTTCCTTGGTGGTCTAGTGGTTAAGAGTTGGTGCTCTCACAGCTGCTGCCAGGGTTTGACTACCGGTCAGGGAACACCCTCTGGTCAAGGCAGCCCAAGGTTTCTTCCTCACCACTATCTTATAGTTTAATTGGCAAGAAAATCTACCTGCCCCATCTTGGAAAGCACCGGGATAACTGTTAGGGTTCTGGTATCTGCTAAGTCAGTGGTTCTCAAATGGGGGTACATGTACCCCTGGGGGTACGTGGAGGTACCGCAGGGGGTACGTGAAGCTGCATATTTCAGTTTTGACTGGTTTTATGCCTTCCTGGTGGTCACCATCTTCTGTTTTTCTTTTTTGTTTCTACATACAATGTTTGCAATATGGATGTATTTGTCAGGTTCACTGATATAAGTTGCTTGGCTTTAATAAATCAGACAGTGATTTTACAGCACTGTACCTCTTTTTCTTCCAAAAATGTTTTGCCCGTGTCAGGGGGTACTTGACTAAAAATATATTTTGAAGGGGGTACATCACTGAAAAAAGTTTGAGAACCACTGTGCTAAGTGAACTGTTATCCTCTGCACAGTACTGTTATCCTCTACGCAATACCTGTTAAGTGAACTGTTATAATATACAGTATATACAGTATGTCAGAATGTTTTTAACAATTTAACACCCTAGATTCCTCACTTTCTGTCTGTCTCTCTCTCGGTTTCTCTCTCTGTCATGTTGCACCTGGCCCATCAGCACTCCCATTTTATTTTGAAATCAGCTCCCCTTGTTGTCCCATCTAGGGTTATGATCATTTGAATGTGTGCTCCTGTTTTCTGCCTGCCCTCCTTGTACTCTGCTCATGCTCCTTGCTCCTTGCCTGCGTGGGCTCTTGTTGTGTCCTTGTGTTTTGTCGCTCTCTGTGTTCCCTGTCACCCAGTGTTGGACTTTGTAATTTGCCATGCCTGGTTAGGCAGGAGTACCCTCACCTGTTCTGATTCCCAAATTGTTAAAGCCTGTCGGGTCTAGTTTGGGCCTCGGTTTCTGTTCATTTTGTGCTTTTGAGCCATGCCCTACTTTGTTGATATTTTGTGTTGTGTCCTTCAGGTCTTGTGTTAAATACTGTATTTTCTTTGTTAAATTACATTTTTCCATACACTGCTTTCCTGCATTTGGGTCCTCCCCTTTCCCCACGCACACCTAGAGAAGTTTCCCCGTGTACTGTGTTCTCCCTCTCTCTCCATCCTCTCTCTCTCTTTCTCTCTCCCTCACACACACACACCCACATGCTGCCTTTATGGTGCTAATTACTTGAAAATAAAGCCGGGGTGACGCTAGCAGACAGGTGGAGACGCAGAGCTCTAACGACGCAGGCTGGGCGATAATTAAGAGGCTGGCTCCTCATTTTATTTATGGACGTGTGTGTGTGCGCGTGCTGATATCCCCCGGCACGTTAATATGCATCTGAGGACTCATCTCAGGTCAAAGGTTGCCGTTTAATTATACCCCGGCAAACACTTGGTTTTCAATTAAGATGGCACTAGGGAGCTCTCCTTGGTGAAGGACGGCCTGCAGACAGGTGGAGAAAGACAGTGGTGGCGGCGGAGGTGGTCGCCATGGAGATTTGCATGGCAAAGCAGTACAATCGAGCACCCAAAACCACACAAGCCCCACCCCTCCTACGCCGCCATGACCCTGCTTAGTTATGACTTGAGGGTCATGCTGCAGGCAAAGGGTGTGGGAGAAGACACACACACACACACACACTCACACAAACACACACAGTGAGAGGAGGTTTGAATGATTTAATGTTTTACAATTAGCACTGCCTCATTGGAAAAAAATGTCTTTTTATCTGTTAGTAAGTAAGATTGTGACCTTTCTTGACCTTCAGGTGTCAAAAGTGTCAAAACTCTGTGATAAATAAAATATTAATGATAAATCACTTAATTTTCCTGCCTCTCTCTCCCTCCCTCACCCAGTCTTATTCTCTCTCTCTTTTCCTCTCTCTCACACAGCTTTATCTCTCCCTTTCCCCCTCTCTCACACAGCCCCCTCTCTCTCTCTCTCTCTCTCTCTCTCTCTCTCACTCTCTCTCTCACCTAGCCTCCCTTCTATCTCTCTCTCTCCCTGTCTTGGCTGAGACATCCATAAAGTTGTCTCGGACGACAGACATGTAAAATCTTGCATTTAAGTTTTTTTTTTCTTTTTTGCCTCCAACTTTCTCAGTATGTCGGTGGTGTTTCTCAGCAGGAGGCCGGACAGGCAGCTGGTCAGACGGAACAGCTCAAATTTCCCCCACACCACTAACAATTCGCTCCCGCTCTCTCTTTCCCCATAAAGTTGTGCCCCTCTATCCAGTCCAAATGAAAGGAGGAGAGAGCAGGACGATGTAGGAGAGGTTTTGCCAGTGGGGGAAGGGGGGGGAGCAAGGGATGAGGAAATGAGGGGAGGAAAGGATGAGGAGGAAAAGTAACTTTTTTACTGTCGGGTGCAATTTCCTGAGCCCTGTTTGTTCAATTCAAACGCGAAGCTCATTTATCAGGCAGGGGGAGGCTGCCAAAGAGGAGGAAAACACACAATAACTACATCCCCGTGGGGGGCGGGGGAGAGAGGGAGAGAGAGAGAGAGAGAGGGAGGTAGCCTTAGATTGCTTACAACTCCCTCTCTCTCCCTTTCTCCCTGTATCTCTGTGTATATCCCTCTTCCCCCTCATTTGTTCTCTCTCCTCCTTGCCTCTCACCCTGTCTTGATTTCTTTCTCTCACCTCTCCTCTGCAACACCATGCATTTATCGCTTCATCTCATTCTTGCTCTCTCCCACCCTGCCTTCTCTCCTCTTGCATACACTCCTCATCCTCCCACGCTCCCCCTCCCGTCCCACTCCCTCTCACCTTCCTCCCTCCCTATCCCCCAATTGCTCTCCACACCCTCTGCTCTCTCACTGCCACACCCTCTCCTTTCTAGAACTAACTCTCCTCTTTTTCCACCCTCCCTTCCTCCCTCTCCCATATTTCTCCAGCACCAGTTCTGTTTCCCCTCCTCTCTCACCACCTTTTCACTTGGTGCTCTCCCTCCCTCTTTCCTCACTAAGTCCCTCTCTCTCTCCTCACTTCGGCTGACTTGCCCCTCTCCCTCTATCTCTTGCGCCGTTACCTGGATCTGTCACTCCCCCACTTCCCCATTCTCTCTCTGCCTTGCTCACCAGGAAACAGGAATCAGGAATCAGGAATGTTTTATTGTCATTACAGCAATTTACGTTGTGTTAAGGTGCTGAGTTGCCGTGCAAAAAGGTGTGAAAAAGCAAAAGCAAAAAAAGAAAAATCTATGTACAGAGGAAATATAAACAGAAGTATATATAGTATAAAACAGTATAAATGATAGCAGCAGAGTAAATCGTACAGCGATGATGGAGTGGGAAGGATTGACTGGAGTGTGAAAGGATTGACTGGAGTATATTTCTTATTGCGCATAGTTGGTCTCATTAGGAGGGATGGAGAAAGAAAACAGACATGTTTACTCTTTGGCAGGCCACTGAGCACTGTTTGTCCTCACAAGCTCCTGTTACAGAACCATCACGTGGAACCGCGTGTCTGTGTGTTTTGTGTGAGAGTGTGTGTAAAGACACATCAGGCTTTGTGACTCCCTGTAGGATCAACTTAAGAGATATCTCTCTGAGTCTGGTTGCAGGAGATGTTCCAATAAGTACATTTCCTCCCATTCACACTGACACTCACACACACACACACATAGACAGAAGATTCAAAATGGCTGACCCGTCGCAGCCAGTTGTTGTGACTGTGGTAGTGTCTGATCCAGATGATTCCCAATCTGATTTTAATTTCAGTTCTCAATCTTGGTTCTCAATTTCAGTTCTAAAACTCGGTTCTCTATGTTGCTTCTTCCTGCCATGTTCTCACTAGATTCATCAGGAGCAATGGGAATATGTGTACACAAGTTAGTGGCACAAGTGACAACAATAATCACAACAATAACAATGGTGACTCTCGGGATCCTCTTTTTTTTTTTTCGTGGGCTTTCCTCCTATAATTACACGCTGCATACCCATACTTCATGTCTAATGCCTGTGTAAGAATAGTGAGGGCCGAGAGGAGCGTCACACAGCCCAGGGAGAAGGATCAGGGCTGAAAATAACACAGTGAAGAACCCAGGGGAGCACAAAAGCAGAATAACAGCACAGCGTGTCGATTTGCTGTTTCTGGCTACACAGCACTGACACAATCTACACCCTCAGGAGTGAGGGATGGATTTCATTTGTAAGCAAAATAAATCAAATTTAGATTTACATTTTCATTTAATAATGATTAACAGTAGTGTGGGTGATTGTCACAGAGTTGTTATGAAAAGTAATAATATATCATAATAATCCTGATCATTTTTTGCAAATGATAGAGTTCTAATAATACAGAAAATTATAATTAGTGTTAATTACAGATTATATCTATAATCACGAGTCCACCAAGGATTCTCATTGTTGTCGTTATCATCATTTCTCCTTTTTTTTTTTTTTTTTTTGGTCTTCTTCCTCTTATTATTATTCTGTCTGTCTATTCAACGAGGTTGCTTTTTAACCTTAACATAGCGTCGATGTGACACTCACACATGCTCTCTCTCTCTCTGTCTCCCTCTCTCTCTCCTTCCTTCTCTCTCCTTGAAGTGTTGTGGAGCAGCAGATGATGATTTGTGTTGAGCCGAGCCACACTGGCTGCTTAATGGAGTCGAACAGGATGGAGGAGTCTGTCTGTGACCACACATACACGGACATGCACACACACGCACAGAGGGAGAGACAACTAAACCAGAGGGAGAGAACAGAGGGAGAGGAAGAGAGGGGGGTGAAACGTGTGGAGGATCCACTGGGATGTGTCAAATGTTGCATGAATCACTAAATGCTTCCCGCTCTAATTGGGTCTATTGAGTGAGTCAGGAGTGCTGCCAAGTGTGTGTGTGTGTGTGTGTGTGTGTGTGTGTGTGTGTGTGTGTGTGTTCCAATAACTACATCCCCATGGGAGAGCGAGGGGGAGACAATGAGAGAGAGCAGGTGTCACGTGCAGATGACTGACAGGGATCAAATCACTGCCACTACGCTCACAGTGAGTCACTGCAGAGATGCTGTCAGCCCTGCTTAGGCTCAGCTCGGCCACTGCTCATGCTCAGCTCAGGCTCAGACTGGCACCAAGTGAGCTCTTGCCTCTGAACAAGCCGAAACTTGCTCGGATTCAAACACAGCTTAGGTTTAGCGCCCTCCCAGCGGCTCCCTGGAGCTTTTTCAAAAATGTATTAAGTATCAGCTTTTTTTTTTTTGGTCCAAAACTGTTCTTTCAACACTTTGGGTTGGAGAACCTTGGTTTAGGCTAAGACCGCCTCAGGTTGAGGCTCAGTTCAGGCTTGGCTCACATTACAGCTGAACTCAAACGCAGGCTCAGTGCAGCAGTGACTTGCATTCCCTTAGGTGTGTGGGGTCTGTGGGCGGGGCCAAAGAGCGGCGGTCTACCACTCACAGGCCCGGCAGGGAGTCAGCGTGCTCACTCGGGTGGTTTTCAGATTATTACATCAGCGTTCAGTCACTTTGGCTGTGCAGCAATGAAGAAATCACAGCCTTCCTGAACAAACTCGTTCGCGCACACACTCACAGATTCAGCTGCAAGAGAGAGAGCAGGATGAGAAGGAGGAAGAGGAGGATGGATTGAGAACGTGGGTTGAAACTATTTTCACCTACAGCAACCTACACAAACCCACACAAACACACTTGTAGCTCCTCTCCTCCACTCAAAGCACAGCAGCACACACACACACCCACACGCGTATGATCCATAAAAAGAAAAACCACTGCACAGGTCATCAGAGGTTTGGAGGCTTCCAGGTTGTTGTCACCCCCTCTTGAGGTTGCAAGTACTCCTAATTCATCAGTGTCAAATCATGTCAAACTATCTCGCTGACCACATTTGCCCCTAACAGTAATGTGATCCCATTTCCTGTCCAGCTGCCAGTCAATGGTGGCAAACAGTGAAACGCAATGTTCCCCTAACAAGGAGATCGCCCCTGAGTGTTTGTGTGTGTGTGTATCCCCATTTATTGAGCTGATGCCATTCCCTTTGGGTCATCAGAAATTGGTTCATCAGAAATTGGTTCATCAGATTCAGTCGCAATGTGTGTGTCTGCCTCGTTCTGGGTGGAAATCATCACCTTCATTCTCAAGATTAACATTATCTTATGGAGCCTATGTGTTTGTGTCTGTCTGTCTGTCTGTCTATGTGCTTATTTGATTTTTTTCATTTTTAACTTTTGCGCCTCTGTTGAAGTCAAGATATCAGTATGTATCAGTATATGAATGTGTGAGCAAGGACACGCACACACACACACACACACACCAGCAGAGGTGGACAAGTTGAGTCCAGAATGTGTTTTACAGTCATCATGCCACCCATATGACAGACATCCCTCCTGACAAAGAATTTCTGTTTGTGTTTGTATGTGTTCCGGAGACACCACTATGTATGATAAAAAAATAACCACGAAATATTTCCAACAGTGATTTCTAGCTTTTCATTTTTTTCCACCCACTAAAGCAACATGGCGACACGCACAGACGCATGGAGGCTCTTTGTTTCCGTGTTTTGTTTTGTAGATGCATGTTTTATTTTTACCCTACATTCCCCTACATTCTGCTGGGCCAATAACATCTACAGCCAGCACAAACCACTTAACATCGGTTCCGCAACAAGGGAAGTATTTCCATCGAATTTCTCCACTCCAACAACCCACCAGAAGACATAGCTAGGAGTTCCGGCTCCCCGTGGATCGTCATCCCCACGGGCAGACGACGGAGAGGAAGCAAGAGCGAGGCTGCGGGGGCTGGCGCACTAGCGAGGCTACGGAGTCTCATGGCTATGCTGGCGCTAGCGAGGCTATAGAGGCAGCCCTCTAAACCACCACTCTCCAACATATTCCTCACTAATGCCAGATCCCTGGTCGATGAACTGAGGCCATAGCTGTATTCTGCTGCTTTCCCTGTTATACCCCTTGTACTTGCACTGGAACTCAGCACCTTAATTTCATCACACAATATGAATTGTTGTAGTGACAATAAAGATTCCTGATTCCTGATATATTCCTGATATAAATGTATCTTTCATTGCTTACTCTGGTTCTGGTGTGGTTACATGGGTGTGTACCCTGACAGGCTAGAAAATGGCTGCCACATCGCTAAACAAGACAGAGAGGTGAAGCATGTGGAGACTCTCAGTGCATGTGTTAGAGCGCACACACGCGCACACACACACACACACACACACACACACACACACACACACACACACACACAAGCATGAATATAGAAATGACGGTAAAAGCTCTGACAGAAAGAGAGCAGGCTTATCAACACCTGTGTCCAGCAACACAAACATGCGCACAAACAAACACACACACACACATACACACACACTCAACCACTGAGTGTGTAATCCCTCCATCTTTGCTCCTGTCACAGCTGCAATGTTAAAGCAGCGGCCCCACGTCCACATGTGAACATGGCTGCCCCAGCGCTGAGCAAATTTATCCTCCGATCTGTCACTGCTGAGTCGTTGTCTTAAGTGTCCGCTGGGACAAGTGGGCGGAGCCAGATAGGCCTGCTGCCAACTTCTCTCTGCCTGATCCGTTATGGAAGCAGGCCAAGGAGCTGTCAGCCTCCTCCTGAGGGGCACAAGGAAACCGCTGCCAATTCCTCACATGGCGCAGCCATAAGGTGAGGGCGGGCATGACCTTGGTAGAGGTCACGATGTAACAGATGTCCAGGACAGCCTAGGTTAAGGTTTCCCATTGAGATGTGGAGCTCAGGGAAGCTGAGAGTGACAGGAAGAGCTGATGTTGATGAGGGTGACGATGGAGATGGTACTGGTAGTGATGATGATGATGCAGATTACTGTGGTGGAGTTGGTGGTGATGATTATCATTCTTATCATTAGTTCACACACTGACCCTCCACCCTCCACTCCTCCCTCCTACTTTGGGCACACTTTGGGCTGCTGTGAGTTATCTATTTTTTATGCAGCGACATCAGAAACGGAACACACACAGGGCACACACAGGCACACAAACGCACACACAGGCCCTCTCTTTCTCGCTGTGTTCTGCCAACTGAGAGTGTGAAACAAAACAAACGAGGCATAAATAATGAGATTGTGAGCATCTATACGCCCACACATTGACAAACACACTGAGTGCTCTCAGTTTACATGGACAACACATTGTTTGTGTGAGTGTGCACAAGTCTTGTGACACTTGAAGACACACTGAACAAGAAAGAGAGAGACAAAGAGAGAAGGAGAAAGGCCAGGGAGGAGAGGAGGTAGAGAAAGAAGGGGAGAGAGAGAGAGAGAGAGAGAGACTCACTGACATGTGTCTTTGATTGTTTTCTTTGGTTGTCTTATTTTCTTGTCAATCTGGTGACACTGAGCACACACTGTGGAACTACACCCCCTCCACCCCCCACCCGCTGAGGACACAATCATTTGTTTGACTATGTGTGCTCTGTAACCCCGCAAATCTCATTGGCAAAACACTCTCCTGCCCCCTCCAGTAAGTCCCCACGTGAAGTCTCGAGACTGTCACTACTCTGGCAGATGGTGACTCATTACTGTCCACAGATTAGCAATATATCCGTAGCCTCATTAGCGGTTGCTAAGATACCGTAAAAAAAAAATAAAAAAAGATAAAAGACTTTTTTTTTCTTTATTGTCCGTCACCAAATTGAAAGTGTCCTGTGTTAAGGTGTGTGTTTGTGTGTGTGTGTTGGTCTGACAGTGACACTGATTGCCTGTGATTAGTCGGTGATACCACAGCGGCAAGCTGACGAAATCGATGAAGATCAGTGCCCCCCATGCTTAATGATGTGACTGAGAGACCACATCTGTTTATATTTTCTGAATACGACAAACTGAGGCAAATAAAATTAGGATGAAAATCGTCTTTATATGTATTTTCATATATATTTGAGTTCCGAAAACCACACACACTGACGGTGCCAAGCTGCTCATTGGGACAATATCAGATTAAATTTGCTATCACATTTAAGATCATACTTTGGTGTGTGCGTGCATGCGTGCGTGTGTGCGTGCGTGCGTGCCAAGAAAACGTGTGTGTGTGTCTGTGTGTGTCTGTGTGTGTGTGCCTGATGGAAGAGGGAAAACACTGTATGCACAAACAGACGCACAGGCACCGCACCATTCAGAATGTGTGTAAGCGTGTGTGTGTTTGTTTGGGAGAGAGGTAATAAAACTCTGTTGCTGTGTTTACTTCAATCTGTGGGGGTTTTATATTCCACCTTAACAACTCTCAGCCTGCGTCCTGCTGATGAAAGCATATTTCTTACAAATGTGTGTGTGTGTGTGTGCGTCCGTGTGTGTGTGTCTGTGTGTGTGTGCGTCCGTGTGCATGTGCGTGTGTGTGCGTGTGCACGCACAGTTCCAATTTCTTTGAGTGTGTGCACCTCTTGAGATGAAATGGTGAAGCCACAGTAAAAACCAAACGAGGCTGCAGCCGGATTTAAAAGCTCCACAAAAGCTTTTACGTTTGATATCCAACAAGCCATCAAACGGAGAAGGATGCATAGGATGAGAAAGAGAGGGTGGGAGAGGGTAGGGGAGGAAGAGGAAGAGCGGGAAGGGGTGGTGGAGGAGAAGAAAAGTTGGGTTAAAACCTTATCACGCTTCGGATCAAAATACTTCTGGGTGGTTAGTCAGAAACACACCCCTGACGCACACACGCTGACACACACACATACAGGCACGCACACGCACACACACACACAAGGTCCCATTCAGTGTTTTACAGTTTTATACAGTTGTGCATAGGTGGTAGCCACGCGGAGAGAAGCAGAGATAAAACTGTTTTTAGCGCATATGTGTGTGAGGGTGTACACAAACAGTTATACACACTCAAATATGCACACACACACACACACATAAATGAAGGTTGTGATAAATTGTTGACCTCTGTTGGCGTTTCCGTCAGACAGCCTGTCACCAAGTCATCACGTGTCATCGTGTGTCACCTTTGTGTCGCCTCGCAGGGGAGAGACACAAATTCATCGTTAGCCATAAGGT
>OMPJ01046594.1:2352-15190 GCA_900312935.1 Carapus acus | reverse complement strand
AACACACATCATGTTTTCACAGCAATAATAAACTGAGCTGGAGCTTCTCGTGGCTTTATTGAGGCGTTGCTCAAAGAAACATCTGCATGCAGGCACGACACATTACTGCACCACTAGGTGGCGCAACACCACAAGGTTTCTCAAAGGAGCTGATGTTTGGTGCATCTACACAACTAGACAGATGTTATAAATATGGCCACCGCCGCCGCTCGCTCTCCACCTCATGCAGGCGTGATGGAGCTCAAGCAGGTGAACCTCAGAGAAGACCCTGAGGGTCAGAGAACAGCTGATGGTCCATCGTGGAGCTCTGACCCCTGAAGGCTTCTCCAACCTCGGATGGTCGGGAGGAGAGAGATAGTGTCAGTGGACCAGGTGGAACATACAACACACGCACACACACACCATCTGCCATTGCGCGTCAGACTCAAACATTCTCGTGTGTGAGCGGAGGTGAGTGGCGGCTGCTGGGATGCGTCACATGCTCTGTATCCTGCTGCCCAGCAACATAGCGGCCATGACCTGGAATGTGACATTGAGAGTCAAAGGTCACTGTCAGGCCCGCTTCCCCGGCTGCAGCAGGGCGTAGAGCTCCTGGCACGTCTGCGTCTCCACCGAGCTGAGGTGACTCTCCACGTTCCAGGCCAGGTCGGCCGACAGGAAGTCGTCCACGGCGGTCTGCGTCTGGTTGCTGGTCAGGAAGAGGCCCAGACCGTCAGCCCGGCCCGCCGCCACCGCCGTCTTGGCGTCCTCGGCCGGCAAGGGGACATCCGTCTGCGTCTCCGTGTCGGAGGACTCGGTGCTCATGGAGAAGCTGGAGTGTCTCAGGATGCTGCTCAGCGGCACGTGACTCCCGGCCCTCAGCAGGAAGTCGAGGTCGGTCTGTGTCTGAGTGTCGAACATCTCCAGCTCCAGCTCGCCGGCCGGCGCCCTGCAGGGGGCGTCCTGCTGGTCCAGGTCCTCCAGGAGCAGGAAGTCCGTCTGGGTCTGGCTGTCGCTGCCCGGACCCCCCAGCTCGCTGGCCTCCGTCTGCGTGTGGATGTGCACGGCGTTCAGGAAGTCCTCAAAGTCAAAGTCGGAGGCGGCGTGCGGGTCCTGTGTGGCGCCGGCAGGGGCGTGGCCCAGGACCTGCTCTGACAGGATGTTCTCCAGGTCACTCAGCAGGGCCATGGTCTGGGTCTGGTTGTCGGCCACGTGGCTGGAGGGGAAGCACAGCGCCCCTGCCGACCGCGAGTCCACGTATAGCCCACCTCCCGCGGGGGAGAGGGCGTCGTCCGCCGCCTGCGTCTGCGTGGACACGCTGAGGGCGTCGCAGGCCAGCAGGGGGTTGGGGTTAGGGTACGTCACAGGGTTAGGATTGGGGTTAGGGCACGCCGGCACCGAGCAGGGGTTGCCGGCCGTCTGCGTCTGCTGTGTCCTGCACGGGACAGAGGGGGAGGGGAGGGGCGGGGCAGAGGAGGAGCTAGATGAGGGGGAGGAGCTAGAGGAGGTGGCCCTCAGGCCCTCCGTCTGTGCTGCGCTGGTGGACGTGGTCTTGTCTCTGCAGGTCTGCGTCTCCACGCTGACGGGCAGGACGACCTGCGCGCTCACGCTGATGTCCGTCTGAGAGCACGAGGACACAGAAGGCTCCGCCTCCTCTGGCCCCGCCCCCAGGACGGCCCTGGACAGGTAGGACCTGTCTGTCTGGATGTTGGTGGACGTGCTGCGTCCTCGCCTCGTCTCTGGGACGCTCGTGGTTCCGTGCGGGTCGGCCCGCACACCGGTGCCGACAGCTCCCGGGCCGGGGCGGGGGAGGGGCACCGCGTCCTCGCCGTTTGGCGGGAGGAAGGGCAGGGCGCTGAGGGACCCCCTGCTGTCCACGGCCAGGACCAGAGACCTGAGGGGCCCGTCGGAGGCCGACAGCAGCACGGGCACGTGGGCCAGCTGCACCACCGGCACGCCCACCAGCGCCACGCGGGGCATCGGGAGCAGCAGCTTCTGTTGGCCCCTGTGGCCCTGAGGAGCCGGGCCCGGAGCGGCGCCCCCTGCTGGCGGCGGCTGATCGGTGGACCGGCGGGTCTCGAGCGTGACGGAGTTGCTGCGCAGCTTCTCCATCTTCCTCCTCTTAACCGGAGGCATTCTGTGAGGAGGCCACAGGGTCAGCGCGCCGATACCAGCCGTGGCGACGGCGGCCCGGCGGCTCCTACCTGAACTCTGAGGGGACCTGGTGTCCCGTCCGGTACACGTGGGACAGCAGCGCCGGCCTGCTGGCGTACGGGCAGCCGCAGGAGCAGCGGTACGTCTTCCCACAGTCCTCGGCGTGTCTCCTCAGGTCCCACACGGTGCTGTAGCCGTTGTTGCACTTCACGCACTTGTGCTTCTTCTCGGCGTGACTCTTCATGAAGTGCTGCGGGAGCAGAGACGTCTCAGTGTGGGACACAGTGGGACACCAGCTAGCTAACCCTGGACGCCACGTCCTGCAGCTCGTCATTCCCTCCCACTGTCCAATAGTCATTTGTCTTACTCTCTGTTTTCTACACCAGCTGAGACGCACCAACACACAGCACGTCTGTCTGTCCCCCTCCGCGTGTCTCTCCCTCTCTCCTCCTCTGTCCCCCACTCGTCTACCTGTCTGAAGAGGACAAACCGTCCCCTAACTCTCTTCTCACCTGTAGCTGTCCCTCGTGAGACACCCACTGACGGATGAGAACAGGAGACACGTCTCTGCTCACCTGTTTGACCAGGGAGAACTGAGAGAAGGGACGCAGAGGACCTCTGGGACATCCCTCCACCGGACAGCAATAAAGCCTGCGTGATGCCTTCAGCTCCTTCCTCAGCGTGGGGTTCACTCCTCCGTCCTAGAGACAAAGTCAAAGTGAATGTCAAGGGGCAGTTGGACTCGTCTGCTTTTCACCTCCGTCCCAGCGCGGTAACGCCAAGACCAGAACATCAGGGTAAGACAGAAAGGAGGGACAGAGACAGCTGGCGTGAGACAGAGAGGGACAGGGAGGGAGGAGAGGCAGAGTGAGGAGGGAAGGATTGGGGGCGGGGAGGACAGAAAGAGAGAGGCCTGGGGGGTAACGGAGACACATCTAGACTTGTGATGGCCGCCCTGCAGGCCTCAGCACAGCGTCCATCACCGCCATGACTGCGCACACAAACACACTTTAGTCCCACAACAGTGCAGCTGAAGGTCCTGCTGTGATGGGGGTGTGTGTGTGGTGGCCGCAGCAGTGGGCCACTGACGGCACACATGGACCTTTGACCTACACCTCAGCTGCAATAGTGGAGGGGCGACCACACACGCAGCGACTCCAGACGAGTAACAGCGAAGCTAACACTTAGCATGTCGGGGCGGCGGGTGCCCACGCCGGGCGTTGACCATTGTCGCTGCGTGTGCGTGCGTGTGAGTGTGTGTGTGTGTGTGAGTGTGCATCTGAGCGAGAGAGTGTGTGTGAGTGTTGACTCGCCTTAACTCGGTGCGACTTGACCAGGTGCATTCGCAGCGCAGGGCTGTTGGGCAGCACCTTCCCGCAGCCCTCCACGGTGCAGAGGATGTTGGTGCGGACCTCGCGGGTGAGCTCGGTGACGGAGGGCCTGATGATGAAGTCCTCCTGGCCGCCCGGCGGCGGCGGAGTCGAGGCGACGGCGGAGTCGCGCCCGCGGAGCTCCGCAGGCGCCGCCATGTTTGTGTGCGGTTGCGACGGCGTTGCGACGCACACCACCCGTACTACGCCAGCTGGCGAGAGCCGCCCAAGTCTCGCGAGATTCTCCGATAGCTCGGCCGGTGTTCTGTCGAGATTTACTTCCTCGTCGAAATTTGCTACCGCAGCCTAATCCGACAGGTTTATCCATCGATTTGAGCTACCCTGTCAAAAAATGCAACTCATGGTTTTCGACCTCTTTATATCAAATAAATGCATTGAGTGGGAAAGTTATCTTTTCTCTTTCTGTCTCTGTGATGACATAGGCTGCGATTATAATTTGTATCATCAATAATCAGTGGTAGCATATTTTGATAGTCCAGTATCCTCCTGTCAGATAATGCTACCGCTATTTGCATGAATACATTGATCACCCCACTGTCATTGTAACATGAATAGAAGCATATTTAGACACATTATAATAATCAATAAATCAGTGGTAGCATATTTTGATGGTCCAGTATCCTCCTGTCAGATAATGCTAATAATCACTGAATCAGTGGTAGCATATTTTGATAGTCCAATAACTATACAATACAATAAAACATATGCTACAATAAAAATATGCTACCACTGATTCATTGATTATTATAATGTGTCGAAATATGCTCCCATTCATCCTGCAGTGGAACATGCACGGATAATATGACAGTCCATGCAATTTTTTGATATTTAATTAAAAGACAAATATTCTACGATATGCATGCTGAATGGAATTTTTAAATAGGCCAAAATACGAAATAATATAAAGTTTGAGGACGTTACTTACCAGAGTTGAAAGATGCTAGGGTAGCAAAAAAATATGGGCGTGACTGGCATGACAGTATGAGGACACACGAAAACATTAATGAGCCTCTTATCACCTGATGAGCAAACAGTAGTGAGGGAAAGATGATGCCTCAAGAAAACACTAGCCACACTGGCGAAAAGCAAGCATGATGCAAAACCAACATCGGCCTGTGAGATATTTAATCGTCAGTCCTTTGCTTAAAATATGATCTCATCATTTCAGAGTTTCATTTGCTCAATTTTCTGTGTTAAGATGTTCATTGGAAGACGTTCAAGTCTGCTTTAGACCTTGTTTGTGTAAATGTTAAACTGTAAATGTCAAACTTCATCACCATGCAGAGCTCTAGAATGTCTCAGCACTGCTGAAGTGCTTCTGTTGACGTTAGACAGCTCTGTGTGGCACAGCCCATGCCTCACTGCGGATAAAATTAAAAGTTAATTTATTTGAAAACAATTCAAACCTCTCACCAGAACAGAGAATAAAGATATTTCATTGAAAAAATAATTATAAACAATGGCTAAAGGAGAAAAGTATTTACTTTATTTGGCATCACAATATTTTTAAATATTCAAGACTCGGGAAAAGTTCTTGGAACGATCCATGAAATCAGTGGAACAAGGTGAGGTCCAAAATCCAACAGCAACCGCAAAACTCTACCCGACAAATCTGCAACGTGTCGATACACTTTGTTTCCTCACAAACACAGTTTGGCGCTGTAGCGATCCAGCTAATGTTTCTGTAGCTCGACACACACACCAAGCGGTGTTTCAGTGTCGAGAGCTCTGCGCAGAGTCGACGCACTGGTGTCGTTTGGCCCGTCACTAGGGGGCAGCACACCACCAACAAGACCAAGCCTGCCGTGGGAGAACCTGCTTGTGTCCACCACTGTCACCACACCACGGGTACGGAGAAGCAGCCACTCCACCTCCAGGCAGATGCTGCTCAGCTGTTGGGTGCCTCTGGGCAGGAGCCCCCCCCCGGCATGGTCCCTCTGCTGCCCACGGTCCGGACCATCTCCAGCCTAGTCCTCGGGCCCTCAGACTCCTGGCCCGCAGGGCTGCGAGGGTCCAGCGTTTGTGTCCTGGCTGCCGAGCAGACACGAAGATGTCCCGCTGCTGCAGCTACCTGGGCAGGGGGCCATCTGGACACACTGGCCGGCTGAGCGCCGACGTTGGCAGAGGCGAGCGCGTTGCGGCCGAAGGAGCTCAAGGCCGCCATGACTTTGACCGGACTGTGCTGGATCTGCTGGAAGGCCGTCACTGCCGCCATGGCCGAGCCCGTGAAGGTCGGGTCGCCGCTGATCATGGCCAGGAGCTTCTCGCACATTTCGGCAAACCTGGTGGCAGCGGCTTGGTGGGAGGCTGGAAATCGATCGAAATATCAGCTGATCAGTCGGGAGGCCGCTGGGTCTGGGCAGCAGCAAACCGTCATAGCGACAGAGAGCAGGATCTTCATCAGGAGGCCCACAGACACGCAGGGCTCAGGGCTCCTGAGGGTCTACAGACACACCTGATGAACACCCTGCAGGCTGAGGTCCATGAGGGGGTCTGCACCCTGTCCCACAGACCTCAGCGGGGTCGGTCCAGGGGAACCAGTCCTACCTTCCTCTGGTCCAGACTCTGCGGCCCCGGGAGATGGCACCGCCCCTGAAAACCAAGCACCCGTCAGCACAATGGTGGTGGAGGCTGCCTGACATGTTCCTCTGCACCGTGTGAGAGTGTGTGTGTGTGTGTGTGTGTGTGTGTGAGAGACACTCACTGGCCAGGTGGATGTGGTGGTTGTGGTCACTGCGCAGGCTGATGATGGTGGGAAATGTTGGAATGTGAGGGTCTGTGCTTCTGAAGACACAAGACAAAGATGGCGTGTGTGTGTACTACTGTACACACTTGTGACAAAACAGCCCATGACAACAACAACAACAACAACAACCTCACAGTGATGTTTGCAGACCACACAGCAGAGGCTGAACCCCCATGGAGATGTAAGAACGAGGACCTAACACGGTGCTGTGTGTATGTTGGACTGTTAGTGTGTTGGTGTTGTGCTGAGTGTGTGTTGGACTGTTAGTGTGTCTGTGTTGTGCTGAGTGTGTGCGTGTGTGTAGTCCAGACTGCTTCATCTGGTTCCGAAGATTAGATACAATTTGACTTTATGTGGAAATGGTCTGCTCTAGAGATATCGGCCCACCGATATTATCGGCCCGGTATTAGCATAAACACGTAATATCGGTATCGGGTTTTTTTGCTTTAAAACCGATAAAATAAAAACCGATAAAAATAAAATAATGCTTGCGTTACACCGAAATAGTGCCTATGCGCTCCTGAAGCGTTTAACGGCGCACATATCGGTATCGGCTGTTATCGGTAAATTAAGAGTTGGACAATATCGGCATATCGGATATCGGCAAAAAAGCCAATATCGGACATCCCTAGTCTGCTCTGTACTTCGCAACAATCTGACTGTCTAACTGTTGAAATGCTAGAATTTCTCCCTTCAAGATGAATAAATGTCCACCACATGTTATCATGTCCACAGCTGAATGAGAGGAAAGCCAGGCTGGGTGCCAGCCAGACAGAGAGAGAGAAAGTAATGGAGATACAAAGCAAGGGAGGGAGGGATAGAAAGAATAATAGAGAAGGAGAGAGAGAGAGGGAGAGGGAGGAGAGGGAGGGATAGAGATAACGAGCTGACGTGAGTCTCTGCGTGCGGCCCGCTCCACTCACAGGCTGTGGCGCCCCCTGCTGACTAGCGTGCGTAGGAGGGTGACGGTCATCTTGGCGGGACAGTTGGTGTTCTTGCTCCTCCCTGGAAGCTTGTCCAGGCCGCGGGGACGCGTCTTATGTTGGCACCTGAAGTCCACCTGCCAGCAGCAGAGGGCAGAGGTCACGCCGTCCTCACGTACGGTCCTCACGGAGGGGACATCGGGCCGGCTCACCTTGAAGAGGACTCTCTGGCCCTTTCCCGGGTCGGTGCGGTCCACTCTCCAGGCCACCGTGTGGGACTTGAGCCATAGCTTGATGTCCTCCTTGGTGGACAGAGACATGCGGAGAGACGCCCTGAAGTTGACGTGGTCGTCCGTCTCCCCTATCTCCTTGTAGTCGCAGACGTGGTAATCATAGCCGTCTGGGAGACAGTTCTAGAGGACAAAACACACTCCTGTGTGTATGTGTGCGCATTGCTCTGCACAAGCTCAGATGGGGAGAGGGAGCAAGAGAGGGGGGATGGAGAGGCCAGAGGAGGGTGAGGGTGAGGGTGAGGGCACCTTCAGGATAGGGAACTCAGAGATGTTCCTCTTCTTGGCCGCGGTGCAGGTGAACCTCTTCTCGTTCCTCTCTCTGGGTCTGAGGCCTGCACCCACCGGGAAGAGTCTGGAGACAAAGACCACATCAGGGCACAGACATTGAGACCCAGCTTGAGCCAGATCGAGACCCTCAGCCTGAGTCTGGGCCAGACCGGGACCCTCTTCCTGGGCCAGACTGAGACCCCCAGCCTGGGCCAGACGAGGATCCTCAGCCTGAGCCTCACGCTGTCACGGACTCGGGGTTTGACTCTGCCCGGTGTCCTCCTGACCCACACTCAGACTAGGATCCCACGACTCTGGCCCAGGCTCACGATAGGACTCGGACTCTGTACCCGGACCCGGCTCAAGCTCAAGCTCTGGTTCAGGTTCAGGTTCCGGTTCAGATTCAGACCCGGACCCGAACTCGTCCCGCCTCGGAGGGGATGAAGTTAGTTTGTCAGCCGCTCTCGAACCCTGAAGAGGTCTTTGGAGACACTGAGAACAGCGGACACATTCCTGCCCCGTGGTCGAGGACACCGCGGCGATTTCGCGGAGACCAGGCAGATTCAGGGCGGTTGTTTTACCGTTTGGCTCCCTGCGCGGCGTTCATGGTGTGGACGGGGCGTCGCGCTGGAGACTCTTCGCGGTTTCTTCGCTGCTCTGAGGCGGACAAGCAGCCCGGGCGCATATCAGCCCCCCCTGCTGGGGCGGCGCGGAAGGTGACATTTCGGCGGAGAACAAAAACGTTAAACGAAATACTGTTAGACTATTTTACAACATGGTGAAACTTCACTTTATTCTCCTCATGTCTGCTTTCTGCCTTTGCCACCTCCTCCTCTGGATGCTGTCTTCATGCCTCATTCCACCATCCAGTATACTGGCCTCCTCTCTCCTTTCCTCTGTCCACTACACTGCTCAAGGTCCCCCACAAGCTGAGGCAGCCCCATCCTGAACTGGCTGCTCTCTCCACCTGCCTCTCCTTAGGTGTGACCTCATGTGAGGGAGGACAGCACCATGGAGAGAGCCGTGGTCGGACAGGCTGCCCGTCTCCTGTCTGGGGAGGAGGACAGACGTGCTGCCTCAGACCATTAAGTCGTACTACATTTTCTCGTATAGCTCCAACTCACAACAGAGGTTATCTTTTATCATAAAGCAGTAATTCTGCCCCACTCGACATACTCACCAAGAGGAAAACCAGTAAGATTTCGCACACAGACGGTACAAGGAAAAAAACACAATTTTTAATAAACATTTGGTAAGACAAGCAACACCAGCTATAAAACACATATTTATTCACTTGGTTAATACTCCATCCAACACATTCAGTGTGCGTCTGTGAGGAGGCAGGACGAGTGTGAGGGGGCGGGACCATTGTCAGTTATGACAAAGTGATTCCTGCCTTTCTGAGTGATGGAGGAGAGCACAGGGGTGACTGGGGAGGAGGCCAGGCCTACACACACACACACACACACACACACCAAGGTTAAGAACCAAGGGTGAGTGAGTGAGGAAGTCATGTGATGCAGGACAGCTGTGACGGGCTGTGAGCAGGTCCAGCTCGTCTGCGTCTGTGTGTGAGGGTCACCTGATGCTGCACAGTCTCGGAGGGACTCCAGCAAATTGCTGCTGGCAAAGGTGACGACACACCTGAAGGGCCCGTTGCTCTCGGCCATCTCCTGGTTACTGTGATCTCTGAATTTGGTCTCCAGCTGAGGAAACATCAGAATGGGGTTGGATGACACAGAAACACGGCCAGAGACGCTCAGCCCCATCAAGGTCCGGACACTGTGGTCCACTGAGCTCTGGAACCTCAGACAATCCCACCCCAGGTGCCTCCTACAGCCGCCCAGAGCAGCAGAGGCCCTTCATCACACTTAACTAACCCTCTGAAGAGGAGGAGCTTCTCCTCCACCATGACCAAGTCACACTCACACGGTGGGCCAATCCAACCAGCTTTCTGGCCACTGAACACCGACACCCCCATGTGTGTGTCTACCTTGTACACGGCCGTCTGGAGCTGCGGTAACGGGCCGTCACCGAAGGCCTCGCAGGCCGCCTGCAGTCGGCTCAGCTCGGCCGCCGACTGCTCCCGCGCAACGTGGGGATCTAGCCACACGATGGGGTCAAAGGTCAGGGCAGTTCACAGTAATCAAAGTGGCTCAGAGACACACATACAGACGACGAGCCAAACGTACGTAGGGGCGACTGGCTCCTCCCTGCCAGGGGGCGGGGCCCCAGGCCCGGGAAGGCCTGTGGAGAGAGAGAGAGAGAGTCAAACCACAGTCGCAGCTGTTTGTTGGACCGAACCACGTGTGCAAACCCCCACGTGCTCAAACTGCCTCATCAGCAGATCCCTGAGGGCCCCCAGCCTCTGCCCACGCAGGTTGGCATCTCTGATGGCTGCGTGTCCACAGGCCAGGGCCAAAGCCTGCAAAGGAGGAGGGAGAGGAGAGGGAGGAAAAAGAGGAGGAAGAAGAGAAAAGGAGGAGGTCAGCTGACATCAGAGAGACGCGCTGTGTGGCCATGGGCGGAGCGTCTGGACCTGGAGCAGCAGGGGCCTCCAGCGGGCGCTCAGGCTGCTCACAAAGACGTAGGGGGTCTGGAGGTGATGCACCACGTACGTGGGCCTCAGGTGGTCCGGGGGAGACAGGTCGTCGCCCCAGGCGATCCGTATCCACACCGACTGGTCCGAGTGCTTCTTAATCTTCAGCGACACCTGTGGAGACGCGTGGACGGTCGGAGGGGGATGTCCTGCATGCCAGGACGGACAGAGGGCGTCTCACCTGTCTGATCAGCTCCCTCAGATGGGTTCTGAAGTTCTCCTTGAAGGTTGCCAGCTCCACAGTGTGTGCGCTGTCTGGACACACACACAATCACAGAGTTACGGCGCTGACGGGGGGGAGGGGGGAACCACCCGCACCCATTGGTGGGATGTGGGAGGGGCGGAGCCACACGCGTGCAGAGCGGCGTCCAGACCGAAACGACACCCCACCAGGAGCCAGCCACCTACCTGCAGGCTGCAGCAGCTGCATGGCGCGCCAGGTGCCCTGGTCTGGGTTCTCCATCACATCTGAGACACATGAGACAGAGGAGGGGGGTTTGGTCTCCACAGGCCACAGAGAGGGAGAGGGAGGAGGCCCAGTAGCACACTCACACGTCATCTCCAGCTCCGCCACCTGCTTCACCGACCACTGCTGCTCCTGCACAAACACAACAGTAGCCGTCACAGGACAAGTACACACAACACAGCTCAGGTTTACTCATACCCTGTTCAGGTTGTACTACACAAATTTTGAGGTCAGACGTTGGTAACAAAAATAAGTGGGTATCAACCGCAGCACAACACACACCACCCTGCACACTGACAGCGGCTGCAGTCTGCTCAGGCCTCTCGCCCAGTTTGTGTGTCACTGCGCCCAGTGCCCCCATTGGAACTGCCAGGAGCTCCACCACCAGCACAGGGCAGACTGAGGAGGGGCAGCAGTGACAGTCTCTGACCCAAAAGCTCCGTGAGGCTCAATTTGCCCATCACGCACACAAACACAACATAAAGTCAGTCAGTCAGTCAGTCAGTCAGTCAGTCTCTCTCTCTCTCTCTCTCCCTCTCCCTCTCCCTCCCTCCCTCCCTCCCTCCACTCTCTTTCTCCGTCCTTCCCTCCCTCATCTCTCTCTCCCTCTCTCACCTCGGCCTGCTCCATCAGCCTCTCCATCAGCGGCGTCTTGGCCGCGGTGTCCCTCAGCGCCCGGAGCTCGGCGGCGGGCAGGCGGTCCCACCTCTCCAGCGCCTCCCGTAGCCGCTGAGCGGGGGAGCGGCGGCCGAGGCGGCGCAGCAGACGCTTGGCGGCATCGTCCATTGGGCAGCGGATCCACAAACTAAGGGACTAACAGCGACTCCACACTGGCCGCTGCTTGGCCAACAGTCGTCGTTCAAACGGGGCCGCCCGGCCGAGAGCCGACCAATCAGACGCCGGGTGAGCGACACTTTCCGCTCTTCAGCGCCTCCTGCCGCACCGGAGCGGTAGTTTGGAGTATTATTGCGGCACTCGAAATTGTTTCTAAGACATAAATTATGCTTATGCGTCGGTTATGTTTCGACTTGTTTGCCCAAGTCTCTAACGCGCCATTTTATCAAACGTGGTGCGTTACACTGAGAAGAGAAGGCCCCGCCCCTAACCTCTGTAAAGTCGCCTCCTATTGGTGCTTAGTATCCTGGGCACTGATTGGCCAGAGGCTGCTGTCAATCATTACCATTAGCTTAGCGGGGCACAGTGGACGTCACTGTGCTGCTCTGCGGCCCCGTTACGGCCCGAACCAGGCGTGTGTTTGACTCCCCCGCGGGTAGAGGGACAGATTGCTGCTCCGGGCCGGGACGGTGCCGAGCGGGATCGCCGCAGGGAGGCTCCGCTCCCGATCCGTGTTGACCTTCACCTGGAAGCTAACGCTAGCAGCCAGGCTAGTTCAGCCGCTGAGGAGCGAACCTCTCCGGTGAGTGGGTGTCCAGCCCTCGTCTGCGTCTCTCGGGGACAGATTCATGGTGTGAGCTATGAGGACCGGCACCGCCCCAGGACACATGTGAAGGACGCCAGCAGACCCGGCGACCCTCGTCAGGGCCAAGCCGGCACAGGTGTGAGGGAATGATGCAGGAATACAAATCCTCCATCTGAAATGACATAAAAGCCTGGAGCTCCCTCTGATGGCCGCGTTATTAATGTGACCATTAATGTGTGTGTCCGTCTGTCACACACTCTTGTTGTTTGCATGCATTGAGATGCTTCTTGTCTGTTTCTGCCAGGTAAGAGTCCACTGGATGTCCTCTCAGGAGGGGGAGGGCTGGGGGGGAAGCAGTATCCTTCAGTGAGAGTGACCCTGTGCTCAGGCTGCAGGAGTCCGTGTAGCCCTTTGCCCAGGTTCCAGGAGGCCCTCAGTGTGGCCCTTAACCCAGCATGCACTCTGACCTCTCCCCCCACCTCCACACCGACGAGTGCAACCAGCTCATCCTGCTGCTGAAGCGCTGCCACGCCGAGGTACCGCGCTCGGCCTGGCTCAGCACCACGCCAGCCCAGTGAGGGGCCCAGAACTGATGTGATG
>OMPJ01046586.1:0-20519 GCA_900312935.1 Carapus acus | reverse complement strand
TAAGTTGATTTTCTTTAACATTACATAATTGATAACGTTTTGAAACATTATGCAAAAAAGTTCATATTAGTCAAAAAGGCTTGTCAGTGACCATTAGAAATGGGACATCTTTCCTATTAAATGGAGTATGCAAGCGATCATCTGAAAATTGAACAGTTACTGAGGTTAATAGAAATTAAGTGCTTAATATTGATATTTTTTTCCCACCTTGTTGTCATTGTTGATAATTGTTGTGAGAAATCATATACGTACGTGATCAGTGTCTTCACATAGATGAGTCTCGTTAATCATTATTAATAACTTGAATATAAAATTTAGTAAATTTGTTATTTCAGAAGAGCGTATCAAACTGGTAGCCCCTCACTGATTCGATACCCATGAAGTAGCCCTCAGCATCAGAATGGTTGGTGACCCCTGATCTAGAGACTTGAGACACTCGGGGCGGATCTCGTCCACCCCCGGTGCCTTGCCACCGTGTAGCTTTTTAACTACCGCGGTGACTTCACCTTGGGTGATGAGCGAGTCCACATCCGGGTCCTCCGCCTCTACGGAAGACATGTCAGTGGGGTTTAGGAAGTCCTCGAAGTATTCCTGCCACCGCCCGACTACATCCTCAGTTGAGGTCAGCAGTTCCCAGCCTCCACTGTAAAAATCCGGTGACTTTGTTCTATTTCTTATGATTTTCAAATCACACTACATACTGTAGCTTTTGTTCAAGTGCTGCATCAGCGTCACTGAAATTAAGATCACACTCTTTTACAGCCTTGAAAAATCCATTTTGTTGTTAGGAAATGGTTTAGGAATAGCAAGGAAACGAGCAAGGAAAGCATATACAAGCAGATTTATTCATCCTGTACGTAATTACTTCGTTGTATTTGATGTATAGTCATATTGCAGGGGCAGTGGCTGTGACCGCAGTAGAGCGATCTCTAGGAATGTATGGGTTTGCTACCTTGCTAAGAAAAGTCCTGTGGACATGAGAGATCAACATAAAACGAGAGGCCCAAATGCAGATTTTCAATCTCCCTCTCATTTCACTCACCTTCCTCCCTCAGTTGCTCCAGGTAGAGTTTGGCCAGTCGAAGCTTCTTCTCCTGTGGTGTCTCCTCGCACTGCACCTCTCCATGCTTTTGTCTTTGCTTGGGCGCGACGAGGCTGTGAAACAAGGTACCCACCACAAAAAAACAAAAAAAAACAAAACAAATGATGTGCCTCAGTTCGTGTATTCGGTTGAGAAAAAAATCCTGCAAATCCTCGAATTTTCTCACCTCTCCGGTTCTGAGTCACTGGAAATCTCCTCGTTGTATTTGGAAGTAACATTTTTTACTTTCACTCTGCCTTCAATCTGTAAGTTTCAAAATGTTTTACATTTCATCATCGAATGTTACTGTCTATACAGTGAAGAAGATTGGGTATGCGTGCTGCGTAGCAACATAGCTAACTGCTAAAATTACCTTTCGTTTCGGCGTAGGCGCACTTTTCCTCTTTTTGGAGTTACCTGCTTTCTTTATGAAGAACGAGGAAGACATTGTAATAACTGTTGAATACAGATTCTGACGATGAAATATTGATAGAAGCGCAACCGTTCCACTTTCTCCGGTGCGTTAACATTTGATCCACATGTATACCCTGCGCCACAACCAACCTTGGAATATGTAGCCGGTATCCCGACAGTTTTGGTTGGTCGAGTGATTAGAATCCGCCTACCATTCAAATAAAGCTCTATGATTGGCTCTTTCGGAGGGACCGTTGAATCACCGTGCTCCAATTGGTGAGCGTAGGCTGTCAGCGGTGCAGGAAACCCGTACTGAGGCAAAATACTTCCCTCGGGGAAGAAGTTTTCGCAGTTTTGTTCCGCACATAATTGGAAAAATAAAATAAAACATCACACAATTGTCACAAACACATTCACTCCATCTGAAGAATACACTGACACGTGAGAAATATTTTCCCCGAAGCTGTTCCGTCTCTGATGCTCCAACTGACATTTAAGCACACCGGGATCTGTGTACTGCACTACTGCAGTACTACTACAACTACTTCCTCCAATACTACGCAGTATTTCCATGTACTGCACCGCCGATTTGACCCTAGTGCGTAACGTCCTGGTGCGATTACCAAGTGTTACAATAATTTGGCGAGTGTTAGCATCAACGTCCAAGCGTGATTGAGAACAATTTGAGAGTAAGTAATCAAAGGAGGAAGAGAGGATGAGAGGGGGAGGCGGAGGGGGCGGGGATGAAAGGGGATGGGGAGGCTAGCTAACTTTCTCCCTTTTAAGTGTCGCACGGATGCCAAGTTATTTTTTCCCCTGTTTAAAGTTGTGCAATTATGCGTCTGGTTATTTGTTTACACGTGTCAGCAGGTTAATGGCTTTGGTTGTTGACGATCCGCAGATTGACGCCCATGCCTCCGAAGAGGGGCACCTGGTTGTCTTCGTCTCAACCTGCGCTCAAGATGATCAAGGTGTGTTCGGAGAGCCCCGAGCTGGACCCTGACCCCGCCGAGCAGTTCAAGTTCAGAATCCCAGAGACGTCCAGATACTCCCCATTTCTCAACCATGAGGTCTGGTGTGTGTTTGTCTGGGTCTATGTCTCTCTGTGAGTGTGTGTGTGCGCGCGCGCGCGTGCGGTGGGTTGCGATAGCAATATATTTATATCCATTTATTTTGCGTGAATGAGCCATAGTGGTATGACCTTGTACTCGCTGGTAAATGGCTGCGTGCAGGTGATTATACTCTAAATTGCACTGTTGGAATTGTAGCAGTTTGAATCTATTCTATTGATCCAATCCTGTTATCAATCCATTAGTTGATTTGTCAGTCCGCTTCTTGCCAGCTGTTGACTGGTAGTTACTCACAAGAATTTAGACAGGATAAGATAATCCTGATGTTATTACATTCATGTTGCCTACACCATCGCTACAGCACATGCAGTAGAAGTCAGTAAAGAGGATATCAGAGTTCTGTCCCCCCCAATTTTTTTTTTTTTTGTCAAGCAGACATTGTATGAAAGATTTCACCTGTTGCTCTGAATAAATGGAGCCTATACTGACCCCAAATTGACGGACACATATCTACAGACTGAGGACATAGAGATCGATGATGAAACCGTGGCCAGCTCAGGGATCCGCACAGATACCATTAGCCTGCTGATGAAGATCGAGCAGCTGGAGGCCCAGTTGAGGTACGAGCGGCGATGCCGCCAGCTGGCTGAGAAGGAGCTGCGGGAGATGAAAGGTGAGCTGGCTGATGAAGCGCCAGTCCGCTCCCTAACCTTTGACCCAACTCTGACCCCAATGTGTGCATGTTTGTGTGTTTTTGTGTGTATGTGCAGAGATGAACGCATTGATGATGCAGATGCGGCACACAGCTCACGAGCTGAGGGTCACGTTGGACCAGGTGATGCAGGGACGTAACGACACCCCTGCTTCCACCACCACCACCAATGCCACTATGGCTGCAGCTGCAGCCACCAGTGCCATGTCGCAGTACACACATGAGGAGAACATGTCCTTCCTTGCCACGCCGGAGCCAGACGGAGCCCTCAGAATGCTGCCACACATCACAGAGGTGGGAGTGAAACGATAGCATTACATCAGATTCCCTCATGTTTTCTGATATCTCAGTGAAATCTCTCGGTTATGAAACCACGCCAATGACAACACACCCAGAGGTAAGAGCAAATTTTAGGCAATCGAAATCAAAAATGCCCACAAACAGCAGCGCCACTCTCTTTTATGGTCCCCTTGGATGTTGCCTCTGGATCAAGAGAATCTGTCCATTTAGAAATTTATGGGATGGGGACATGCCAGTGATGGTGGCCTAAAGGAAGTTGCTCTCGCCATCTGTCACTTTCTGCCTTTGTTTGCTGGTTAATTTCTGCCAACGCACATTGATCACCACTATTATGGCCTTGCGTCAGACCGGAGGGATTTCCCTGAGCCTTCCTTGTGGTCTGACCACAACAATGTTACAAGCTACAATTCTGCCTAAAACACAATGTCATATCTGGTGGACTCACTGTGTATGTTAGACTAATTCATTAATTTCCTGGATGGCAGGATCGACCGATCAATTTAGTACCTACCTAGACTTCCCTCTCCCCAGACACATTCTCCCGCTCCTCTGGGAGGACCCTGAGGCGTTCCCAGGCCAGCTGTGAGACATAGTCCCTCCAGCGCGTCCTGGGCCTTCCTTTGGGGCCTCTTCCAAGTGGGACATGCCCGGAACACCTCCCTAGGAAGGCATCCAGGAGGCATCCGGAAGAGATGCCTGATCCACCTCAACTGGCTACTCTCGATGTGGAGGAGGAGCGGCTCTACTTTGAGCTCCTCCCGGGTGAGAGAACTCCTCACCCTATCTCGTAGAGTGCGTCCCGCTACCCTGCGGAGGAAGCTCATTTCAGCTGCTTGTATCTGAGATCTTGGCCTTTCGGTCATGACCCGAAGTTCATGACCATAGGTGAGGGTAGGGACATAGATCGACCGGTAAATCGAGAGCTTTGCCTTCCGGCTCAGCTCCTTCCTCACCACGACGGACCGGTACATCAACCGCATCACTGCCGCTGCTGCACCGATCTGTCAGTCGATATCCCGTTCCATCCTACCCTCAATCGTGAACAAGACCCCAAGATACTTAAACTCCTCCACTTGAGTCAGGATCTCGTTTCCAATCCAGAGGGTGCAAAGCACCTTTTTACGGTTGAGAACCATGGCTTCAGATTTAGAGGTGCTGATTCTCATCCCGGCCGCCCCACACTCAGCTGCAAACCACCCCAGCACACGCTGGAAGTCCTTGTCTGAGGGAGCCAACAGGACAACATCATCTGCAAAAAGCAGCAATGAGATCCTGTGGTCCCAAAACTGGACCCCCTCTGGCCCCTGGCCATATGAATAATGAACAGGACCGGTGACAAAGAGCAGCCCTGCCAAAGGCCAACATGTACTGGGAACAGGTCTAACTCACTGCCGGCAATGCAAACCAAGCTCCTGCTCTGGTCCTATAGAGACCGCACAACCCTTAGTAAGGGGCCATGGACTCCATACTCCATGAGCACCCCCCACAAAGCACGAGGGACCTAGTCTAATGCCTTCTCCAAGTCCATAAGGCACATGTGGACTGGTTGGGCAAACTCCCATGATCCTTCCAGCACTCTGTGGAGAGTGTAGAGCTGGTCCAGTGTTCCATGGCCAGGACGGAATCCGCATTGTTCCTCCTGGATCTGAGGTTCTACTATTGGCCGGATTCTCCTCTCTAGTACCCTGGAATAGACTTTCCTGGGGAGGCTGAGGAGTGTGATCCCCCTGTAATTGGAACACACCCTTCGGTCCCCCTTCTTAAACAGAGGGACCACCACCCCGGTCTGCCAGTCCAGGGGCACTGTCCCTGACTGCCATGCGATGTTGCAGAGGCGTGTCAGCCATGACAGCTCTGCAACATCCAGAGACTTGAGGTACTCAGGGCAGAACTCGTCCACCCCTGTCCATCCACGCGTCCACGGATGGCTCTGCCAGACGTTCCCAGCAGACCCTCACAATACGTTTTGGCCTGCCACGTCTGTCCAGCTCCCTCACCCGCCAGCGGGTCCAACTTACCACCAGGTGGTGATAGGTTGACAGCTCTGCCCCCCTCCTCACCCAAGTGTCCGAAACATGCAGCTGGAGGTCAGATGATACAAAATCGATCATTGACCTCCGGTCTACGGTGTCCTGGTGCCAAGTGCACTTATGGACACCCTTATGTTTGAACATGGCGTTTGTTATTGACAAGTTGTGGCTAGCACAGAAGTCCAACAACAAAACACTGGTAGTGTTCAGGTCAGAGAGGCCGTTCCTCCCAATCACCCCCCTCCAGACACTGCCGTCATTGCCCACGTGGGCGTTAAAGTCCCCCAGTAGAACAATGGAGTCCCCAGATGTAACCCCCAGTCTAGTAACCCCCCGAGGACATCCACGAAGGCTGGGTACCCTGCACTGCTGTTTGTCCCATATGCCGAAACAATAGTGAGCGACCTGTTCCTGGCCCGAAGGCGCAGGGACGCAACCCTCACGTTCACCGGGGAAAACCTCAACATGTGACGGCAGAGCTGGTATTGGATATTGGATAGATATTGGATAGTATGAGTACACAGGAATTCTTTGCAGATTAAAACTTTATAGCTCAGCAGTCTGTTGCGCTTTGATGAGTCAGACACATTGATGAAATCTTCATAATTTATGAGGTGTGTGTGTGCATGTATGTCCGCCGCAGGATGACGATAATCTCCTGTACCTGGCGGAGAACCTTCGTGTGCCCAAGGACCTGTACGAGCGTGTGGCCGAGATCAGCGACTTCAGGAAGTACACTTCGGCATTGCTGATGATCCTGTTTGACCGTGAGACTCTAGCCACACACTCACTGCAAGGTCGCCGCGCCAACATCACCGGTGACGAGTGCCAGAAGCCGCAGCTTCCCCCCGAAATCATGAGGAGCATTATGGGTAATGCGACGCCCCATGTGGCTTTGAGGAAACACAGACAAGAAGATTAATGCAGCTGCTATTTTTTCCCTCGTCACAGATCATGTTGCGCTCAAGTTTGGTGTGGAACGCAGCCAGATAAAGACAGCCATCCGCACAAAACTGAACAATGAGGACAAGTTGATGAAGAGGAGGCTTGGGCTGAGCAAGGCTGAGAGCAAAGCCTGTGTGGACGCCTCCTTCATGGCTGAAAACGCAGAGTTGACCAACACCGATCACTTATAGCTATGAAGGGCGTACACACACACACACACACACACCTCCGCTCGGTTGCCTTTCTCCATCAATCACTGTAATCTGCTGTGGTTTGTTCCTATTGATACAGATTTCAGATTCATCATCCTCTCTGGCAAAGAAGGACCTGAGTCAGCAAATGTCAGAGCCTTGATTAGAGACACTCGATTAGCAAGGCTCAATCCGTGTTTTTCTCGGATTGATGTAAACTTAAAGTAAACTTGCATCTGTTCTAGTACTTTGGTTGTTCTCGGCTGGTAGTACCTAAGTGCTGCAGTAATTCTTTAACTGTTTGAACTGGTCTAACTCCTCTGACATCACTTCCCCAGTTTGTCGACCTGGATGTAAATTAATATGTGATCAATAAACAGCATCAGACCTGACTGATGGTCGACTCCTGTATTATCCAGACATGTGACGTATTACTGTTGGTTCATGTCAAATTCAGTTTGTTTGGGTTCAGACCCGTGCATGAATCTGACTGTTAGATCATGTTACAACCTGTAGGTGGCAGTGTGGAGCCCCCACTTGTCCTAATTCAACTATGGCGTTGAGTGTATCTGTTTCGATGTATGTGAAGGTGGTGAATTAACCTCAGGGTGGCTGGGAAGAACAGTGCCAAGGGTAGGGAGTGTGGAGGGCAAAGTGAATATCACATAGGCACTGACGGCTAAACGTGTGTGTGAGAGCTCTTTGTTAGGTCGGTCCTCCCTTGAAAATCTCTACACAATGAGCGTCTGTGGCTCCTCCCCCTCCTGTCTTCCTCTCCTCCTCCTCCTCAACCTCCTCCCCCTCCAGCTGCTTCGCCTCTCTTGATGCTCCACACACCTTTGCTTTCCTCGCAGATTCCCCGCAGGTTGTGATGGGTTCTGTGTTTTGGAGCTGCCAGCATCATGCAGCCTTAGAGGAGAACCAGGAGACATCTACGGGAGACTTAGTTTGATTAGTGGAGACGAGACGCCCAGTAAATTCACACGGGATGCAACCACCAAAGTGAGTACACTGAATAGAACTCAATGTGACATATTAGTCATTATTTTATGGATGATTGGAGACCATGTGGGATATTAATCAGTTTAATGTAGTTAATGATACATTGTGGATATGTAGCAATAAAAAAAATAAAAAAAACATTTTTCAAATGACTTTTCTACAGGTTGACATATTTTTGTGTTAAAAAATTACAGAGAAGACCCACATGTTTGACAGATTGCAATGTTAAATTGCAAGAAGTTGAGATTGAAGTTTAGATGTCATTTAGCAAAAATGTCAGCGTGAAAAATTGAATAAACTCTGTATTGGACCAGTGATAAATCTGTATGAAGTTCATGTGAATATAGAATATATCGTGGGCAGGATTTCTAGGCGCAGCCATGGGCCAGAGGGGGTCCAGTTTGGAGACCACAGGATCTCATCACTGCTTTTTGCAGTTGATGTTGTCCTGTTGGCACCCTCAGACCAGGACCTTTAGCGTGTGCTGGGGCGGTTTGCAGCTGAGTGCGAAATGGCAGGGATGAGGCTCAGCACCTCTAAATCTGAGGCCATGGTTCTCAACCAGAAAAAGGTCGTTTGCCCTCTCGGATTGGACACGAGATCCTGCCTCAAGTGGAGGAGTTAAAGTATCTTGAGGTCCTGTTCACGAGTGAGGGTAGAATAGAGCGGGAGATCGACCGACAGATTGGTGCACGATGTACTGGTCCGTCGTGGTGAAGAAGGAGCTGAGCCGGAGGGCAAAGCCCTCCATTTACCCGTCAATTTACGTTCCTACCCTCACCTATGGTCATGACCGAAAGGACAAGATCTCAGGTACAAGCGGCCGAAATGAGTTTCCTCCTCAGGGTGGCGGGACGCACTCTATGAGATAGGTTGAGGACTTTTGTCATCTAGGAAGGAGGAGCTCAAAGTAAAGCCGCTCCTCCTCCACATCGAGAGGAGCCAGCTGAGGGGGTTTGGGCATCTTTTCCGGATGCCTCCCGGACGCCTTCACCAGGGAGGTATTTTGGGCATGTCCAACTGGGAAGAGACCCAGAGGAAGACCCAGGACACGCTGAAGGGACTATGTCTCCCAGCTGGCCTGGGAATGCCTTGGGGTCCTCCCAGAGGAGCTGGAGAAGGTGTCTGAAGAGAGGGAAATCTGGGCTTCCCTTCTGAGACTGGTGCCCCCGCAACCGGGCCCTTGATAAGCTGCAGAAGATGGATGGATGGATGGATGGATGGATGGATGGGCTGTGGTGTCGCTGCTCGTTTTTTGGGCCGCATTGTGGTTACTGCTTAGTTTGTGACGGGAAAGATTCCCTCTGCCTCCCTGGCCGGCTTGGCTTATACCTCAGTGGGATGCGCTCTGACCCCACACGGCTAGTTTCAATGGTGAGACAGCTGTTCTAGCTGAGGTTCTAGATTACTGCTTCCTCATATGGAGAGTAAAGCGTTATGTAACTAAACGGGAATATCGGTGGAAGTTTTGATCTATTGATACTTATGGGAAGTATACATACACTCATGGATCCCAGATCTACAGGTATGAAAGTGGCACTTTTGAAAGAAACAGGATCCTTATATAACGCACACACAGCGTGCAAGCACATGCACACACACACTGGTGCACATTTGAAGCAGGATAAAGCTCGTTAGAAGCTCAGTGTGATGGCTTGACAGCGGTGGAGCTGCATCCCCCTAAAGCCCAATCAGGATTTATCATCTCAGCCATCATTAGATTAGGATTTATCGGCACGGCTCTGAGAGATTAGAGAGGCTTCACATCGCAGCAATATTAAATTTTCCAAACGCAGGATGTCTGTTTGCCAGCTTTGTGTCTTAAATTGCATTGGCTCGCTGACATAACACCCAGGTGTGAGTTCTGTGTCTTTTCCTGGTTGCTTGGTGTGTGTCAATGCTGGACACACACTCACGCTCACACGCACACACGCACACACGCACACACACACACACACACACACACACACACACAAACTCCCTGCAGCTGCTGGGTTTACGGGAGCACACTCCTCGTGGATAATTTTATTTCAAAGCATCAGGGCCAGACAGAGGTCACATTCAGCATTGTCCATGAATTATTGATACTGATCACAGCTCCTAAACACTGGGAGATAGAGGAGTTTGTCTGTGCGTGTGTGTGTGTGTGTGCGTGTGTGTGTGTGTGTGTGTCACAGCTATTGGTCAGCAGACACTCTGAGAACCATCTTTTATTTAGTGTGATGAGCCATTGTGACAATTCAGCCCACCCAACTACAAATTTAGATTTTTGAAATTCAACTTTTTTGCTCAGATTATGTTTACTATTTTTGAAAATGTTATATATTTTTTTGCATTTTGTTCATCATTCATTCCTTCATTCATTCTCTGTAATCACTTATCCTTCATTAGTTAATTCATTCTACTCTTTGTTGTGCTATGTTCTGCTGTTAAATCATTTCCACATATGAACATATTATCTGAATTTGTCAGCCATTTATTTTTATTTCCCCTTACGTTTGTCTTTAGTCACAGGGGCTGCTCTGCAGTTTTTTGCTGAGGTGTAGTGGCAGTGATTAGTTTCTGCATCTCACCCGCTCTATGGCGGTGGCTGACTTGCCAAGGTGCACTCTAGGTGCTCGGAGCTGAGCCATGGAGGAGAGCATGTCGCTCCCGCTCCCCCCTGACCCCAACGACAGCACCACTGCCTGGCCTCCCCTTCCCTCGGCTCCCAGCAGGCACCTCGGCGGCCCTGCGCCCCCCTCGGCTGGCTTGAAGGCCCTGGCTGGGGTGTTGGTTATGGTATCTCTCAACGTGGTGGCGCTGGTGGCCAATACGGCGGTGTTGGTGGTCCTCATCAAAGCTCCTCAGCTCAGAAAGTTCTCCTTCGTCTGCCATCTGTGCGCCGTCGACTTGCTGTGTGCTGTCCTGCTCATGCCACTCGGCCTGGTCTCCAGCTCGTCGTACTTTGTGGGCGTGGTCTTCACTGTGCTGGAGTGCCGGGTCTTCGTCTTCCTCCACGTCTTCCTCATCGCCGTCTCTATCTTCACCATCACGGCCATCAGCGTGGAGCGGTACTACTACATCGTGCACCCCATGCGCTACGAGGTGAAGATGACGCTGAAGCTGACAACTGTCATCATGGTGACAGTGTGGACTGCGGCTGGCATGCTTGGTCTGTCTACCATGTTCCTGTGGCCTGTATCGAGTGGGCGGAGCTCTGTCAGCGCCACCAACTGCTCACTGCGATGGAGTCATGCCCAACACCGGCAGGTCTTCTCGGTGCTCTTCGCTGTGGCTTGCTTCTGCCTCCCAGCGGCTGTCATCTTCATCGTGTACTGCAGCGTCTACAAGGTGGCCCGTGTGGCTGCCCGTCGGCACGGCCCTCTTCCCTCTTGGCCCGCCGCCGGCCAGCTGAAGCAGCACTCTGACTCAATCAACAGCCAGAACACCATTATCACCACCACTCGCAGCGCCCCCCACAGGACGGCCCGGGAGAGACCCTTTGGCAGTGGCAAAGCGGCGCTCACACTGGTGGTCATTGTGGGCCAGTTCCTGGTCTGCTGGTTGCCGTATTTTGCCGTCCACCTCCACCTGACCCTGGAGGCCCCTGAGGAGGCCCCCCGGGACCTGCCAGAGGCAGTCACTTGGTTGGCGTACTCCTCTTTTGCGGTCAATCCCTTTTTCTACGGGCTGCTGAACCGCCAGATCAGGGAGGAACTGTGGAAGCTGCGGCGATGCTACGTTGGTCGGCCGGTGGAGTTTGTCTCTGCCGCCGCCGCCGCCGCCTCAAGCCCTGAAGGCTCCGCCCACGAGAACTTCCTGCAGTTCTTGCACAGGACGAGCTCCACTGCAGAGACACGCAGCAGCCCGAGGTCCACAGTTGTCCAGAGTGCTGTTCACATTCCGGGACAGATCCCAGAGGAGATTCGCCAGACACATACACACATACATGACGACACATAGATTAGCAGTTGGGCTTCATAATGTTTTGATGATGTAGGTCAATGTTCTGTGTATTTTCTAAAGTAATCAGCACATCTTGCTTTTAGGTAGCAGCACGATGGGACTGTTTTGAATGTGCAAATAAATAGGAATGAGTTTTTCAGTGCATTGTGAGAACTTGGTTCACACCCCACCAGATATCATTACCATTACCATTATTACTAGCAGTAGTGGTAATAGTGTTATCATTAGAAGTAAAACTTAATTCACCTCATTCACAATAACCAATATTGTTCAGTTGTGAAAAAAAAGAAAAAATAAGCTCACGTTTCAAATCATACTGTACGTCTTCCACACATCCATCAAATTCCTAATCTTTAGTGTCTGAGTTTCACAGTTGGCCAGGTTGCCTCTCGTCATTATGTCAGTCAGTCTAGTTGCTGTTACTTGGCTGTTCAGCGATGTTTCCAGCTTTTGTGACCACAGTTCGGACAGATACCTTAGCCCAGGCTATGGGCTGATTCATAATATGGCAGGTCAGACATACTGGGAGTTGTCCAACAATAAATCAAGCGGAGCGACTTCCTCTCAAAGTCGTACCTTAGCATTTTGATAGATTTTTGAGCGCTGTGTATCCCCCGAAATTGGTTCGAGGTCAGTAAGCACGAGAGTTTGAACTATGAATTTTTGTGAAAATGTAAGCACTTAATGTGTGCATATAATGCATAAGAGGTAGTTTATGAATGCTGATATTCCGAAATTTTTAACCTTAAACCACTCAGTGAAAAGGCATTGTTTTCTATCAGTATGCCTGTTGTGCTGCGAAAAACAAGCTCTCTCCATCCTGTCTGTCTTCTGACCTCATTGACGATACAGTTGCCCATTATCAGATTGTTATTCTATAAGGAGAAAATGTGCTTTGGCAGCAGGACAGTGAGTCACTCACTAATGCTTTGACATGCCAACTGACAGATGGGAAATATAATCTGTGCCTGTGTTCACCTTCAGGGAGCAAACATGTATCAGGGAAGAGACAGACATTTCCGTATTTACCTCAGTGAGGTGTCACCAGGAGGAGACGGGTGTGTGAAACACACATACACACAAACACAGAGGTGAAATCATTTATTGCTGTGTGTGTGGCTGGGCTGTAAACCTAAAAGCGCCATAAAGTGGAGGCATTAAGGAGCAGAGCTGTGAACACACACACTCATGCAGAGCGTTTACACAGAAAGACGCACGGATGAGTGGGTTGGGGTTTGGGGAGATGATGGTGGATTGAGGAGGGGTGTGAAGGGAAGGAATGATGGAGAAAAAGAGAGGGGGAAGGTGAGATGCTGTATCTCCATGTCCTCAAAGAAGAACGAACCTCTGAATAAAAAAGGAAAGGAGCAATTGATGCTCACGTACACACACACGCATCCAGGCACAAACACATGCAAGCACACACACACACACACATGCACGCAGCTCGCACACACGCACACACGCCACTTTGAAGTATAATAAATATAATAAACAATATTACAGTGAGGATGATGTTCTTACTGAATTCCCATCATCAAGACAGGAAGAGCTACGACCCATTGTGTGGTAGTGTGTGTATGTGTGTGTGTGCATGCCCTCAGTCATGAAGAACCGGAACTATGTCTTGTGCTCATCCACTCTGTAACTTTTATCCCTCTTCTTCTCTTCTTTCTCCCCTTCCTCTCCTTGGTTCCTCTCTCTCCTGTGTCCTCACCTGTGTGTTTTGAGACAAGCAGATCCATCTGTTGAAGTGTGTGTGTGTGTGTGTGTGTGTGTGTGACAGAGAGAGAGTGTGTGAGGGCCATTAGCATACCTCTGTCTCCTCCACCGACATAGGAAACACTCAGTCTTCCTCACACCGTGTTCCCCCAGTAAATCACCATGGTAACAGCTGTTTGCTGCCAGGACATGATGGAGGCACAGTGAGTACTGTGCTCAGCACTTCAGGAGTACATGTACTTCAATAGCAGGGAAAAACATGTAGAATGTGTATATCGACAATTCATTCATTCATGCTGCCACCTAATTGGACATCGAAGACTGGCGGACTTTGTTTCGTCTTTGTGGATTCCAGTCCATTCGCTGTGTGGGAGAGGTAAAATCTTCCACCTGCACCCATTCCCCTCATGCCCTTCCAAGCCTCCTTACTTGCTGATGATGTAATTTCTGATGTCAAAAAATTTGACTACTTTGTCTGCACACCTGATTACATCATTAGACACACTGCTCTATACTACAATTTCATACGAGGTATTTATTACTACTGTGCATACCACACACTATGTTATACATACTGTATATACACAATGTATCTACCGCTCTTTCTAAACATACATACTCCCATATACTACACTATGTTACAATACTACGAAATTACTTACTGTTATGCTACATAACTCTGTAGTGTAAATATTGCCATATACCATATGCATCAGTTTTACATACTGCATTGCAAAATTAACGCTAAATCATTTTAGATTTTTTAGATCGCCAGATCAATGATCACTATACTATACTATACTATACTATACAGTCATAGATTTCTTTGCAAGATTACTGTTTATCTGTATCATTATGCATGAACAACACATTACAGATATTACAGCAATTCAAAATGTCTGTTTGCGTTTTACGTGTACTCATGTACGTGTACTTAATGATATAATATTGTGTGTCTGTCTGCATCATTTAAATTCAAAATCAACTAATCTCTGATATGTCTGGGAGTTTACTCCTATATTTTCAAGATCTCTGAGCAGTGTCTGGGCTCACTACAACTGTCAAAGTGAGATGGACTTGAACTGAAGGTGTGTGAGGTGAGTGCTCTGATAAGGTGGAGTGTGTGTGTGTGTGTGTGTTTGCTCAGTCTTCCCTGACCTAATATCAAATAGAGTGGGTGAGTGTCTAATGGGTCCAAAGGTGAAGAAAGAGGCAGGAGGAGGTTACCATAAAGAAACAGGGAACACTACACTTTCCAAGTCTCTCTCTGTGTGTGTGTTTGCGCGCGAGCGTGCGTGCGAGCGTGCGCGCGCGCCTTTGTGAGCTCTGTACGTGTTTACGTGTGTGGGGATGGTGGCAATGTGGGCTTGTTACCTCGTGCCAATCATCAAACACAATGAAAATAATTGTCAACACTCAACAGAGGCTGATCAGGCGTGTGAATTATTCTCTCTCCAACTTGAACCACACACACAGACCCTTAAGGGGACGCTGTTGTTCTGCGGACAAAGGTGCCTCATTCAGACCTCCTGCCTGATGCAGGGTATAAATGTTCCGTTCCTATTTTGAACACCACCAACCCCCTCACACACTTCGCGATTCCTAAATTCAGGTTTAGGAATCTTTCACTAGAGAATTCTATGATTTTTTGGTAGGAACATTTTTGCACCTATCTTACTTAGTTTGTACAAATTTACTGCCAGTTTGTGCAAATCTACAGCCACCCTTTCCAAAATGTTACAGACAACAAAGTGAGTGTGATTCAGTGTGTGGTTGAAAGGTCACTTTCAACCACTATCAGAGTACATACACGCATACACGCACAAACACACGCGCACGCACGCACGAACGCGCGCATTCACACACACATTGGTTCTCTCTCTTCAGTATTTATATCCTCCCCTAAGCAGAGTAAAGTGACATGTGGGCCCTCTGGGAATGCCATCCAGGGCTGTAACACTCCCAATATAACCTACACACACACACACACACACACACACACACACACACAAATACACGCACACAGGAAAGCAGCAGACTCTTGCAGTTACATTCACACACTCTCCTTTGTGGATTGTGTGTCTTTCCATTTTTTTTGGCCTCATGTTTGGACTGTCATCATGTCAAAGACGGAAGATTCAGAGGAAGTCGAGATTGATTTGAACGAGTCCAACGACTTTTCAGAGTTTGACGAGAGGGACGAGCAGCAGTCGCTGTGGAAAGCTGCAGCCTCGCCCGTGGAAGAGGAGGACATCCACATGTCTGCCATGGTGGAGATCAGCGATACCAAACCACTGCTCAACTGCAGAGACCCACGAAACATCAATGAGTGTCTGAAGGTACTTGGACACTTCTCAAGCTGCCGGCCTCCACCTGCTGAAATATGAAATATACTTCAGACTCAATCTCTACAGAACAAAAAAGGCAAAAAAAAAAAACCCATAAAGAATATACCAATTAATCAGTCACATTCTTAAGCGATCAGTGCTTCCTAAAAGAAAGAAATGAAAATCATTATATATACAATTATAAGAAATATGATGTCACTCAGCGCTTAATGTTTCATTTTTGTGAGTTCGGTACTTTTCACTTGGAGTACATTTTTTCAAAACTCGGCAAACTTTCATCAGTAAAGAAGAGATAAGTGTGCGTGTGTGGTTGCACTGTCCCCTTGCGGCAAGAGTTGACTGGTTGATCATTTTCTTCACAACAAAATACAAAATGGCGTCTTTGATGATGTTGGTAGATAAAATGCGTGGCTTGTTTTTTTTTTTCATTTTGGCATTTCTTATTTGCATAAAATGATTCTTTGCGTTTGACTGATGATGGTGATGATAATGATAAAGGTGATCATCAGCGTGACCTCACCATCTTGTTGTTGGCTGCTGTGTGTTGTGTCCAGGTGACGTTTGAGGATGTTATAGCCGAGCCGGTGACTGTGCGGAGCGGGGACAGGGTCTGGATCTGGAGCCACGCCCTGTTTGAGGTGTGCCGTGTTTGGATCTATAGGATCGTCTCTATGCTGCTCGCAATCCCCATGTCCATCATCTCTGGCCTGCTCTTCGCTGTCCTTAGCTGCTTCCATGTTTGGTAGGTTCTTCAGCTCTTGACTCAGACCTGTGTGCCCTGGCCCCCTCGCTGACCGTGTGTGTGTGTGTGTGTGTGTGTGTGTGTGTGTGTGTGTGTGTGTGTGTGGCAGGGTGTTGAGTCCGTGCAGCCTGTGTATCCTGGTGGGGACTCGCTGGCTGCAGAGCCTGTGGACCGTGGTGCTGGATGTCTTTGTACGTCCTGTCGTTGCCAGCGCTGGGAAAGGCTGTGGAGGCTTCAGCATCCACCTGGCTAAGGAGTGACGATGATGATGATGTTGATAATGATGACGATGATGATGATCAATGTCATGATGAAGAATTGATAGACTGAACTGAGTTCCACTGATGGAAATGTTGGGTAATTTTGGACAATCTAGATCTCCTTGTGTGCTGGGCCCTTCAAATACCTGCTGAGAGGTGATAGAACTTTCACATCTGAATTACGGTATACGTGACAAATAAAACACGGTTCACTTTCAAGCTGACCCACACCAGGAGGGGGGTGAACCATTTGGTTGTTTGACTGCCTGGACAGATCTAAAACTTTGAGGATGAGGAATCTGTCATTCTTTGAGCAGTGTATCAGTGAACTTAATTCTATGCAATATTGTTTGTGTTAAAATGGATATTTTATAATTTCTACGAAACAATAATGTTGTTCTCTCATTTCTTGTCCTTGCGTTTTGCTGCTTTTCACACCAGGCCGCACCCTCTTGTCGGCTGAATTGTCATTTCACAACAGAGAAGAAATTTGAAACTTTCTGCGCTCTCTCTGTTCTTGCGGTTGAGGAGAGCTCCCTAGTATAAATGGCCGGTGGGATCAATAAACAATTTCTGACTCAGATTATTATTCCTACATAAGAGTGTGTGTGCGTGCATGTGTCTGCACAGCTATGTGGTATCAGCGAGCCATTGTTCTGACCAAAGGGATTGAAATAAAACCAGAGGAGAAGAAAAGAATCCAAAGTTTTGTGATTGCCAAACGTGTAAGCAGGCGGATCCACAGCAAAGATACAAAGATTCAATTCCTCTTTTTAGCATAAAAAATTTTGAATTCAGCCCCCTGGTTTACTGAAAGGGTAGATGAGAGGTGTGACATAAATCAGATCTTAAGTCCAGCTGAGCTCCAGCGATGATTTAACACTTTCAATTTCCAAAGCATAAATGCACTGTTAGATAACCGAGGCGCTTCATCTGAAGGCAGAGTACCCCTGTGCTGTGGGGTGTGTGCAAGGGCTTTGAAGAAGCCGACCCTGTTGGGATACATGGTGGCGGGGAAGATTTGGGGTGGAGCCAAAGTGTTTCCTGCCAAGCTCACACAACAAATTTGTCATTTTTCTGACTAGTAAAGCTGAAAAGTAATTCTCAACCCAGGGTCTGCAGACCCCAATAGGTCTGCATTGTAACTGCAAGGGGTTGGTGAAAATAAAATAAAATATCTTTTGAAAAAGGTCGTGTGATATTAGTAAAAGCTCATGTTTGCCTTGAAGAGTGAATAAATGCCAAAATGCAGTTGCAATATTGTTATTCATATTGCTGTTATTACAATTACCTCTGTCGGTTGTCTGTATTTGATGCTGACAAATGTGCTCTGATTGGTTAACATCTCCCTCTGATTGTCTGATGGGCCCATGTGAGCCAAACCGTCAGTAAGAGACATTTTGCCAAATGTCTCCCACAAATTTTTTTGTTCCAGGGCACAAACATGAGACACTCTTACCCCCAATTGACTTGAAAATATCTGAATCAAAAATAGCTGTGATAGCGCTGACCTGCCGCCAACAGAGTGGTGCTCTGAAAGTGTGAGACCACACAGGCGCTCGATAGTGTGTGTGTGTGTGTGTGTGTGTGTTTCTGTGTGTCTGTGTGTGTGTGTGTCGGGCAAACACCACGACTCCTTTCTCTCTTACCCTGCTCGCTGAACATTTAAATGATACTGTCAAGCAGGCTAAGAACACGACAAACGAAACCCCACGCGGTGCTGTAGCACCACCATGTGGCCAGTGTGAACAGCCAGACAGCCCCACCACCACCACCAAGAAAACCCATAGAATTACACAGTTGAGTGCAATACTCATCTTTGCCAGCAGGAGCAGTCTTTATTTCAATCTGCATCTTAATCCTTTCTCAACTGACTGACGGGAAAGCCAAACAAGTGATGTCAAACACACAGTGAAGAAAGTGAAAACACGCACATGGGTGGGTGTGTCCACATACCCATGCACACACTTTCACACACAAAATCGACAAACTATTTACAGTAGAATGTGACCTGTGACTGCATCATTACATTCATATTTCTATCTATCTATCTATCTATCTATCTATCTATCTATCTATCTATCTATCTATCTATCTATCTATCTATCTATCTGTCTATACGTCTGTCTGTAAGTCAGTCAGTCAGTCAGTCAGCCTGCCTGCCTGCCTATCTATCTATCTATCTATCTGTCTGTCTGTCTGTCTGTCTGTCTGTCTGTCTGTCTGTCTATCTGTCTGTCTATCTATCTATCTATCTATCTATCTATCTATCTATCTATCTATCTATCTGTGATAGAACTTGCATTGTCCTTAAATCAATGCAAGGTGGTTGATAAATCTCCCGATAAAATAAATCTCCAGGCGTACAGGCGAACGATAAGAAAGGCCCACAAAGGCCTCAAAACAGGGGGAAGGAAGCGTGGCTGCTAGGAATTCTGCCGCAAACATCTGACAGGAAGATGATGCTTCACTAGAGTCGTGGCCTCACTTCCTCTTCCTCTCGCTGCGTTACGGCACTTCGGCCGCGCAGCAGCGCTGGATTTTTACGAACTCGCATCACAATTGCTGAAGGTCACGTCATGTCGAAAAAAGAACATTATTCGCTTCCTCCAGCTGTCTGGCTGTGATTTAAAGCGTCTGCCGGCTGGAGGTCAAAGCAATTCGATGAAGTGAAGCTGCTGGCTGTGCAAGTGGTTGCTGGTTCTATTCCAGGTTTCCATGGATATAATGGCGGGATGTCCGAGTGTCCTTGAGCAAGGCACCAAACTTGTGATTGCTTGTGTGGTTCGATACTTAGCATCTCCTTGTGCAACAATCTAGTTGCTCAAGATATATACATAGACAGATCAAAGTGCCCTTGAGCAAAAGACGTTATTGAAACCACATCCAAACAAACAAAATGCTCCAACAAAAACATATGGCTGTTTGTATGATTCCAGGCTTTGTCAAGGTGCCTTTGAGCAAGGCACTAAATCCTTTACTGCTCCCTTGGCTGCCTCACTGAGGTCACACTTCTGCTCAGATGAGGATGGGTCCAACACAGTGAGGCCCTCAGGATGGAAAAAATGTGTCAAAATGGAAACGATCCGAACAATCAAACCAGAGGCATCAGTGGCGGCCATGTTTGCAAATTAGGGCCCATCAGGGCGCGGCACCACCAGTACTTGACGTGTTGGTCAGGCTCCTCTGGCTGCCGGCGTTCTTGATAACATAGGTGACGGAGCTGCTCTTGTGGCGGTACTGGCGGTCGCAACTAAAGGATGAGGGTGTGGCGTAGTGCCCCCTGCAGCAGGAGAAGCAGCGCAGCAAGTCGCGGAACAGGTGGCCGGCGAAGAACATGTAGATCCAGGGGTTACAGCAGCTGTTCAGGCTGGCCAGGAGCATAGCGATGATGAAGGCTGTCTCTGGAGGGAAGAGCAGGGTGAGAACATACAAGTGCGTGCGTGCGTATGTGCGTGCGTGCGTGCGTGCGTGTGTGTGTGTGTGTGCGTGTCTCTGAGCTCTGTTTCTTATTTTCTCTGCTCCCTTGTCGTCACAGTGAGGTGAAGTGCTGGAGGGCAAAGAGCGAAAGGGGCCTTTTTAATCTCACACACTCACTCACGCACACAAACACACACACACAAACAAACACTCCTCTGTTTCTTTGGCTCATAAGCTGCCTGAAATCCGTCCAGTGTGACTGTTTTTAAAAAAGTGATTGAAAACAGAGTGAGACATCTTCATTCATACACACACAAACCACTTGTGCATACAA
>OMPJ01046578.1:0-21762 GCA_900312935.1 Carapus acus | reverse complement strand
ATTATTTCATTTCATTTCATTTCATTTCATTTCATTTCATTTCATTTAATTTCATTTCATTTAATTTTTTTCAAAAAAAAGAATGAAAAAAAAAAAAGCAACAACAATTTAATCCTGCATGACCACAGCAGCATCTTAATTCAGCCAATTCAAGCTGCAGTGTGCAACAATATCCAAACAATTTGTATCTAAGAATAATCTGTTAATTATTAGGCTGTTACATTGCAATGCTGCTCCCTGCTGACGTGACGTCACACAGCTCAAGCATCGCTTCACAGCTTTGCAGAATTCTCAGCTGCTCTCCTCTCTCCCATATGTCTCTCTCTCTTTCATCACTATCTCACTCCTCGTCTCCCTCCGTCCTTCCAATCTCCCTCTCCCTCTTCTCTATGTCTCTCTGCCTCTTTCTCTCCGAACGACCCAGGTCTTCCACAAACCTATGGCGGAGTCGGGTCGCCTAACCGAGGCAGAGATGGGAATGATCTTCGTCAATTGGCGGGAGCTGATCATGTGCAACACCAAACTTCTCAAGTAATCACCCCTCGCTAATGAAATCAGAGCTAAATCGGCCAATTACTTATTGTTTGTTTGCATTATTATTGTCTCACACCTGGATGCTCCCTCTCACCGTGTCCCAGGGCCCTGCGCGTCCGTAAGAAGACAGGCGGCGAGAACATGCCAGTCCAGCTGATTGGAGACCTCCTGGCTACGGAGCTGGCACACATGCAGCCCTACATCCGCTTCTGCTCCTGCCAGCTCAATGCCGCCGCCCTGCTGCAGATTAAAACCCACAGTCAGCCCGACTTTAAAGACTTCCTGAAGGTAGTTTTTTTTTTTTTTGTCTGCTGGAATCGCTGAAGATGAAGGAGGATTTCCGAGTCAGATCACGGAGATCATCTCTCGTCTGTGTGTCTGTCCTGTTGTTCTCCTGAGTAGAAGATCGCCACAAATTACCGCTGCAAGGGAATGCCACTGTCCAGCTTCCTGCTCAAACCCATGCAGAGGATCACGCGCTACCCGCTGCTCATCAAGAACGTGTGTGAATCGCCCCGGTGCACACGCGTAACTTAGATGCGTGAGAATCGTGTTGTCTTATCTGTGTTTTTGTCCTCCTGCAGATCCTGGAGCACACCCAGGAAGGCCACGCGGACCGCGGGTCCCTCAGGGAGGCCCTGGAGCGCGCCGAGGAGCTTTGCTCGCAGGTCAACGAGGGCGTCAGGGAGAAGGAGAACTCAGACCGGCTGGAGTGGATACAGAGCCACGTCCAGTGCGAGGGACCCATAGAGGTGAGGAAGGAGAAATAAAACCCGCACCGCACACGCAGATCTATCTGTTTGCTTTTTCACCTTAGCACCGTGTTCACCTCTTTTGTTGTTACTCTCTCTTAGCATTTGGTCTTCAACTCGCTCACCAACTGCCTGGGTCCTCGCAAGTTGCTCCACAGCGGCCGACTGCACAAAACCAAAAGCAGCCGGGAGTTGTGGGCGTTCCTCTTCAACGACTTCCTCCTCCTCACGTACGCCGCCAAATCGTTCTCCTCCTCTGGAAACGACAAGTTATTCAGCCCCAAATCCAACATCCAGCTCAAGATGTACAAGACAGTGAGGGCACTTGGTTTTTTTTTGTTATTGCCAATGAATTCTGTATCTTTCACCTGTGATTCATTCATTTCTTCATTCTCATTTCCAGCCATTATTTCTTAACGAGGTTTTAGTGAAAATGCCACCGGACCCATCCAGCGACGAGCCTCTCTTCCACGTCTCGCACATCGATCGAGTCAACACGCTCAAGACTGAGACGCTGACAGAGAGGTGGGCGAGAGGACAGCTACCCCAGCACACTCACACACACGCGCGCACACACCGCATCGATGATCTCCTCAGACCGTGTGGAGTAATGATTTGATGTACTGCTGTGCGGTTGAAGGACGGCCTGGGTGCAGAGAATCAAAGCAGCATCCGAGCTCTTCATAGAGACGGAGAAGAAAAAGCGGGAGAAGGCATATCAAGGTAAAGCAATACATCTGGCCGACAAGGCCCAAACTTCAGCTCATCCTCCTCGTCTACCTCACACAGCGCGATCGCTGAAGTCGAGCGGCATCGGCCGGCTGCTGGTGACGGTGGCCGAAGCTCAGGAGCTCAAAGCCTGCAAACCAAACGGTGAGGGTCCGTCCGGAGCAGGAGGCACGGCCAATTGTTTTGTTTCGCCGCTTACCGAATGCCAACAAACACCCTTACCACCCAGGCAAGAGCAACCCCTACTGCGAGTTGACCATGGGGGCTCAGTGCTACACCTCGCGGCCCATCAGCGACACCCTCAACCCAAAGTGGAACTTCAACTGCCAGTTCTTCATCAAGGATCTTTACCAGGACGTGCTGTGCATCACCGTCTTCGAGAAGGACCAGTTTTCGCCAGATGGTGAGTGCATATGGGAGACATAGTCCCTCCAGTGTGTCTTGGGTGTTCCCCGCGGCCTCTTCTCAGTTGGACATGCCCGGAATACCTCCCTAGGAAGGCGTCCAGGAGGCATCCGGTGTAGATGCCCGAACCACCTCAGCTGGCTCCTCTCCATGGGAAGGAGGAGCGGCTCTACTTTGAGCTCCTCCCGGGTGGCAGAACTCCTCACCCTATCTCGGAGAGTGCGTCCCGCCACCCTGCGGAGGAAACTCATGTCGGCCGCTTGTACCCGAGATCTTGTCCTTTCGGTCATGACCCAAAGTTCATGACCATAGGTGAGGGTAGGAACGGCTCAGCTCCTTCTTTACCACGACGGAACGATACTACGATCGCATAACTGTCGCTGCTGCTCCAATCCGTCGGTCGATCTCCAGTTCTATTCTACCCCCACTCGTGAACAGGACCCCAAGATTCTTAAACTCCTCCACTTGAGGCAGGATCTCGTCTCCGCTCCGAAGGGTGCTAACCACCTTTTTCTGGTCAAGAACCATGGCCTCAGGTTTGGAGGTGCTGATTTTCATCCCCGCCATCTTGCACTCGGCTGCAAACCGCCAAAGCGCACGCTGGAGGTCCTGGTCTAAGGGTGCCAACAGGACAACATCGTCTGCAAAAAGCAGGATGAGATCCTGTGGTCCCCAACCTGGACCCCGTCCGGACCCTGACTGCGCCTAGAGATCCTGTCCATATAAATAATGAACAGGACTGGCTACCACTTCACTGCCATGGTCCAGAGTTGACAAGAACTGCCAAATTACCATTGATTTGGTAAATAGCTATGCACCCGTCCGTCCCCGCGTTTGAGTCTTCCCGCAGTAATTCACTTACAGCACAATCTCTGGTTGGCATCGCTTCCAATTTTCCATTTCCATTTCATCTGTTTTCCTGCATTCATAAATTGAAATGTCCTTCACTGTACTCTCCCTCTCAAACTATCTGTCTTCACTTTGTGTAATAACCGCACGCTTTTTCCCCACTCCAGATTTCCTTGGTCGGACCGAGGTCCCCGTGGCAACCATTAAGAAAGAGATGGAGAGCAAAGGTGCCGCCAACCGCCGTCTGCTGCTGCACGAAGTCCCGACGGGAGAAGTCTGGGTGAAGCTGGACTTGCAGCTTTACGAGCCGACCAAATGACACCAACACGCGAGAGGAGAAACTGTTAATTTGTAGTTGAGCGTAATGTGCACAAGTCAGGTAAAGCAGGAGGTGGTAGATGAATTTCGCTTCAACCTCACACACACGCGCACACATGCTCTGCGCCCATGAGTACAATGCAAGCGTCTCCAACTCTGTTGTGGCTGCTATTCACACTAGGAACATTCGGTTTGCAGCAGTCAATTATAGAAAATGTACCTTTTGCCAGCAAACACCAGCCAAAACGTTAAGATGGTTGCCAGCGCTCATTTTCTGCGTAGAAATACAGTCGAAAGCAAGACAGCCCAAAATGTGCGCCACAAATCTTTATTCTAGCTATATTTGTACATATTGTTTTTGTAATTATAACTCCAAAAAATTATGAAATTTCAAGTGAAGTTACAGTAAGGGAGATTATGGAGTGCGTTTTCATATTTTATAGAAGTGCCATTTTCCCCATAGATATCTGACACGACAGGAGTTTTATCCCATGACTAAAAGTAAATATTCTCTGTTAACGTCAATTCACTAGTTGGTGAAGTCGTTTTCGTTCTGGATTATCAGCAGCCGATCCCTTGGCAAGTCAAATCCAGCGACCTTGTGTGGAACTGTGTCAGTGCTGGGCGAGACAAAATGCAGGATTTCCAACTGTTAAGCTAATCTAAGCAATATGCCAAAATCTGCTAACAGTGAGACCGACTTCACTCAGAGAATCGATTAGGTTTCACTATCATTCGTCTGTGCGTACCTGCTGTGCTCCCCCGACTCGGGCTTCTCCTCTGCCAAAGCATCTCTGGATGCACAGAGGAGGCCAATAAGCTATGACCTCCGTCTCGAGGATCTAAATGAGAAAACTTCTCTCCTGGTTTCCCTGTGCATTTACATCCTTAAATCAGAGGAGAAACAAGTTCATGACCACAAAATCTTTCTGTGATGGCAGCGGCAAAGTCCGGAATGGAAAAAAAAAAAACGTGCCTGCTCTCGGGACAGAGGAGGGTGTGAAATATGTTGAAATATTGAGTGACTGCAAATAGTTTTGCTCTCAATAAATTAACATTTCATGAATAAATCACAGCTTGCGATGCTTCTTGGTTGTCTGAAGATGGCTGCTGGCAGTATTTGTATAGCCGCCAAATATTTGTGCTGCGAAAATGTGGACATATTTTTGGTTGTGCCTGATCTGTGTTCAAATACAGTAATACTGTAATTACTGCTGATTTAGTAGACATAGTCGTTAATTATATTAGAACAAGAAAAAAGACATTTACCTGATTCGGGAAGTGCTGCTCTCTTTTCCCTTAATCTGTCCTCTAAACTGGGTAACAATGGCACTCTTGTGGGTGAAGTCTAGCATGGAGTGAATGAGAGCACTTTTCAAAATGGGGTCATTGATGCCATAATCGGTCCAGGATGCTCAAGGTACACGAACAATATATAATCAGGACTGACCTGATGGAGGTGTGGCTTTCTGACGTGGAGAAGAAAAGGATTGTACTCACGTGGATCATAACTATCCAGAAACACGTAACCCTGACGGAGAGAAGGAAGTTAATGACCGCGTTAGCTTCAAATCAGTGTTTGGTGCTAAGGGGAGGAAGATGGTGCCGTGCCTTGTTGTTGCAGTGATTAATGTAGAGGCTGTGAAGGCTCTGACGGGTGCTGGCCTTTGCGACGAAGTCAGACATCTGCTCGTCTACTCTCTTCCGCGCCGCCGACCACACAATCCTGGTCCATTTTCGGTGCGACGTGGCCTTCCTCCTCATCTCGGCCTCATCGCGGTGCAGGAGATATTCCTCCACTCTCTCTCAATGCAGGGACATTTAAAGTACATCTAAATCTGACACACAGGTTTATGTTTTTCAGATGTTTGAGCAACTCACCTTCATTAAGTCATTATCGCTGTCCAGCAAAGGTTGGACAGTTTGTTTCACCCACTGGTTCTCAGCCTCTATCTCTTTCTGATTGACAGTACCTCAGGTTAGCATATTTATTCACTTTTTAAACATCTGCATTTGCAAATTTGTGTGTGAGTTACCTTCAGTTGATTTATCGCGTTAGGAGCCTTTTGGTCCCTTTTGGGGTGCTGCAGTGGCCCCAACTTTGAGGCCCCATCCATTTTTCCTGCTCTCACGCTCAAAGCTGTTCCTCTTAAACTCTCACTCAGCTGAGACACTTTGTACCTCTGTGTTCCTTGAATATCATCGCCTGAAACTCAAATAGAAACCAATCATGGTTACAGATGATACCAATCAACTGACTGACCAACTTATGGTGTACATAACCTAGGACATAGTCCGGTGGTTCCACTGCAGGCCCAGGGTACTACAACAAGTGTTCTTGTGCAAGACACTGAACCCCTAAATCTTTAGCTCGGGCCTACTTGAGTCTGTCCACTGCACTACCGTAAGCATACTTTTCGATTGAACTACCTACCTACCTACCTACCTACCTACCTACTTTCATTATCATTTCATCATGGAGCATTGATAGAAACCACAAACCTTCAACAGTGGTCTGTTAATGTTATTTTAAGCAATTTGTTGCTTTTTTGAAAGAAAAAAAACAGGCCCTTAGTTGCTCACAGGCCTGTTTTTAGATTCGGCAACCAAGTTTTTACACACAAACAAATCTTACCTGTTCAACAAAGGATGAGTATGATTAGTTTTCGTATCCAGTACCGGTATATGTATGCGTAACCAAAAAAAGAAAAAAAAGGTTAGCAATTTTTTTGTACAAATTTAGACTTCAGTCACTATAATCATGGAATTTTACCTTATTTGGGACCATTCAAATCTGGCAATGAATGTTTAACACTCAGGTATTTTTATTTTGTATCTTTTACAAAAGAAATAATCAGACTGCCGCCACATTATGGACTTGGTGGGACATTAAAAGAGTGACAACTCTTACCTTTCACTTCGCAACAACACGCCGTCCCAGGTGATGAACTTTCAGTTACCGTTGCCTTGGCAGCGACGCTTTGAATACACAGGTAGGGCACTGAAATATGCATTCAAGGACACCTTGCAATATTCTGGAATTCCGTTTTGATATTCTATTGAAAGCATGAAACCAGGTCAAATTGAAATTAGACCATAATATCCCATCGAATGTGTGTACATTTAGTTTTACTATTTATAGAATTTAACTCACATCGTGCGGCAACAACAACAACAACAACGACAACTAAAACACAATAATTAATGGGCTTTGTGGGGGGAGTCGATCAAAAAAGTACAAATTTGACTCAGGTTGTATCTAATATGCACAACAACTATTAAATGATCAGCGCTATCACGATAATTAATGACAAAAAACTCCAACGTAATCTACAAGGAAAGCTAGTGAGTTGGAGCACTGCTGTCATGAAGACAGTTTTAATTTGTCCGAGGGCACTTGAAGCAGTCGCATGCCTTCACGCGCCGCACCTTTGAAGGCGGTATTAAATTTGAGACAAGTACCCAGTTGCGTTTCATTTCTCATTCACTCCTGAGAAACACTCAACATGATCATGCTCGCAGCAATTGTCGTCATGGCTTTTTCTCTGTGTTGCACGGAAGGTAAGACAGCAAACGATTTTTAATCATGGGGGAAATGCCGGAGCAGCGTCACTTCGCTTTTCATCGTTATTTTTTGACAATTCGTCAGGTCGAGTCGGTAAAGTAAACAAAAAGAAGAGGCAAATTTCGGGCTCACCCTTTTCACAGAATACAAAAATCATGTGTGCAGCTTTGCAGGGGGAGTTTTGACCAGAAACTGCAAAGTTTCGTTTTCCTCACAAACTCCATGAGGATGTTGAGGATGTCTGTGACGTCATCGCCCGTCTTGCTCTTGGGACCAAATCTCACAACATTTTCAAAAAAACTATTCACGAATGAATTTATCGCAATTGTAACTTATTACATATACAGCGGTTAACTTGACTCGGTCATTAAGTCATGACGTCTGTCAGAATATAACAAACTGAGAAGGTCACAGACGTTATTTCATGAAATGATGGACTTTAATATCATCAGATACACAATTCAGCACAATTTGTTTCACATGCTGAGAGAGCAGACACAACTTTCATCTATAATAATTTCGACGCTAACATATTTGCAAATAGTATGGCATTCGTTTTGACTTTTGTTGTCCTACCTTACCACGAAGATAAGTGTGATAGGTACATTGGATGCTGTGTGGATATTAGAAACAACAACAAACTGCTAAGACTTAACTAATCAGTCATGTCCTCAGATTTCTCAGTGGGCTCCTGTTAAAAGTTTGTCAGATTTAACAACCTAAGAGGTCACAGATGTTACCTCATAAAATGATGGACTTCTAATTCTTCGAATACACAATTCAGCACAATGTGTTTCACATTGCCAGACACGACTTTCATCCCTATCAGTGTACATGCTAACATACTAGTTGTTAGTATGACGTTACTTTTAACTTCTGTTGTCCCACCTTAACCGAGTCCTTGATGAGGGTTGATTAGGTGAATTTTGAAGTGGATGCTGCGTGGATAGAAACAAAACCGCTCCTTTAACCAGTCATCTCCTCAGAAATCTCAAAGGGCTCCTGTTTATGACCTAAACATCTTGTTAACAATATTTCATCGACTCCCTATCTGACCTCATGACTCTCCCATCTCCAGATGAGTCGATGCTGGAGATGCAGCTGTTCATCCATGCCATCACCAAGTGTTCGTGCCACGTCTACCTGGCTGTGCTCTCACTGATCCGGGCATTTCGCCACACTTTGAACACTATCAATTGCCTCAAAGTTGAAACTGATCAGCCCAAGAGTTTCCCGAGTAAAGAAAATGAAAGGAAAGGTGTGTCATGGAGGAGATTCGTCCTGCATTTCCTGGAGTTCACCTGTGCGGTTCTCGACTTGCTGCCGCACCTCCTCGGTGCGCTCCTGGCTGCGTTTGGAGCGATGCTACACCTGGTCAAAGCCGTTTTGCGCGCCATCCAGGGCTTGGCGTTGCAGGAAGGAGAGAAGCAAGAACTGCGCAAGGCGCAGCGCAGAGCAAGAGAGGAAGGCAAGAGAATCAGCCTCAGTGTGGCCAAATACGCCTCTGGACTCCATGTTACCTGAAGTCAAGGGACCTTTGCATGGTTTTAACCGTTGCGTTGGTAGCCACGATATGTCAACACTGCTGGGGAGAAGAGGATCATCTTGATGCAATCTCGTTACTTTTCATGCAATCTTGTTACTTTCATCATAGAGTTAAGAAATTATAATAATCACGAACACTGACGAGGTGGCACTGGTGGATGGGTCCTTAAAATGATCTGACTTGTCTTGCTTGAATTGAGTAACACGTTTATTTCTCAGTAGTTATACAAGGTAGAAGGTCTCTGTTTCCCTCTTTTTTTTTGAACACTAAAGCAAGAAAGAAAGCAGTCTGAGCGACACATGTGCTTTCTTTTCAACTTATCTAAAGGATTTTGTCATTATAATGGCTCACTGTAACGCAATGAAATTTCCTCCTTGTTTTATACTTGCGCTATTTTGCCTTTTATTGCACTTGCCTTTGCTGTCAACTGAAATATAAGATTAAATTATAAGATCAAATTCGGACACTATCACATGCGTGATTCTGTCAAATCCTCAGTCGCTGCTCACAGGGAGGACGGAGACATTTTTGAGCAGAGGAGACGCAGCCTGGTGTGGACCGGGGCGAAGGGGGGATGAAAACAATGAGGGATCCAGCTGAGTGGAGACTACAGTCTTGCATCCGGTGTCGTCAGGAGCATCTGGGGAGGCATTTCTCCACCTAGCGCAGGAAAGGAAAAGAGAAAAATCCATCAAGCTGACCTAGAATATGTGCAGCCACCCCAGGTGATTTACGATTCCTTCGCAATCGCAATCCTCTTGTTTACCCAGGATGTCTCCTATCCTCCTCGTGGCTGCTCTCTGAACTTGATATTTCTCCTGTTCCGCCCTGTGATGGGAGAGCAGATGAAGTATCAAGCACCTTACTTAGCCAGTCGTACCGCAGACATCGGTACCTTATCGGCATACTTACACCCTTAGCTTTGTTATGGCCTGCAGCCTTCGCAGCGCAGACAGGATGTTTTTATGCAGGTCGGACGAAAGGGCTTCGTGGGAGTGTAGCTCGCCTGCGTCGAACAATAATTTGACAGGAATGATCACAGTGAGCTGGCGAGGTAGCGGCTGTTACTCCTCCCCTCACCTGAGAGGATGAGCTCGGTTGCCAGTTTTCGCACTTTGGTTAAAAACTGCCTCTGCGTGAACACATGAGCGTCTCCATCACAGAGGTTCCTACACACTACCTGAAAAGAGGAACATACACACCGTTAAGGGAGGTTTGAATGACAACTTTGAATTCGCAAAGTTGATTTTTTTACTCCCCCTGGTGGACATTGCTGTACTAACACGAGAGGAGGTCAGAGAGGACAGATCTAACCTTGTAGGACTCTATGAATGGTTGTAGCAGCGCTTGCAGGAACGAGATGGTCTCCATCCCATCATCTGTCACGACCACGTCCTTCTGACTGACATGGATGGCTCTGCATCTCTGCAGCAAGGAGCACGCCTCGTCGAAGTCCTAAAAAAGAGACGGGAGAACACCTGTTCGATCTCCACAACTCCAAAACAGAGCTCGGAGGGATGCAACGTGTTCCATCCATGTTGTCTGAAGAGCGAGAGGCCGTAGAATCTCCCCTGCATGCAGAGCCAAGGTTCAGACAGATGTTTACCTGAGATGCCCCGCCTGGGACGAAGACGAATTCACCGTTGAAGAGGTCCCGCAGGAAGCTGAAGAAATTAAACAGCTGTTCTGTAGATGGGATGGGAGGGTACATCCTGGTTGAGATGACCGTGGATTGGGACGTACGTGTAACCTACGTGTTCTAATAAATGTGATGAATATGACGGCACTCTCGCCTTTCTGTGTGCTCCTTGTGGTGACCACCGCCACGGCGAGCAAGGCAGGACGGAGAAACACGTGGATTGTTGCGTTCCTGTGGGAAGCCAGCACCAGCATGGCCGCCGCTGTCCTGAACACCTCCTTCTCTGGGCTGCTTGGTCCTTTCCTCAAACGTTCCTCCTCCCGAACAAGACACACCAGGCCGTCTTTACAGCACACGGCGCTCTGATGAAGAGCCATACTGGAGGTCAGCACATCGGATTCAGCCATATTGCCTGACAAATGAGGATAACGCAAACAGAGTATTGGGTTGAGTACTCAGTGTTACACAGTATGTGCACTGTTGGTCAAAAGTTTTACATCACCCTAACTTTTCCAATCATGTATTGAAAAGGATGCAGTTAAATGTTTAAGTATACTTAGAAGTTGAAGCATAGAACAACTAGACAATTGAAGTTTAAAAAAGAAATTGTGGAATCAATTTAGAAACCAAAACGTATTCTTTGATCTTTGACCTATGACTCATCAAACCAGCAACCAAGCATTGTATCCACATATGATTAGACTGCACTTTAAGTTTTGTCTATTTGACATTTCTCACACTGCACTAGTCTAAGATATGTTTATGCTCTGTCTCATTTCTTTCATAATCCAAATCCAGAGGTAAATATTTCCAAATTTCCAGATTTCATACCAGCTAAACGAAAATTTTGGTTGACCTTACCTTTTTTTGTACCTCTTGCATTCCAACACGTATCTTTGTACCATTTCAAGCACCACAACGAACGATTTCACACTCACAATTTGCAAAACGTACAGGAACTTCGTGTAGCTTTGTCGGTTTGTCGGCAAACATGTAATTTGTCATGACTCCTGCCAAACAGTTGGAGTGTCCTGCCGACCCCTGCTGGATTTGAAGGGAACTGCTTGCACAGGCAGAGTTCTCAAGACCACGCTCATGCCCTTTTGGGGACTTCTGCTCCTCGTTTATGCTAACTGTCAATCTGAGTTACAACACATCTTTTCTTCCTCAGTTTTTTAGGTCACGTATCTACATTGAACTAAATTGTAAATCTGTATCTGACCGTCGCTCTCTGTATGTCACTCTGCTCTTGTCACTCTGTTTGTTGACTGACCTTGATGGTTTCTCTGGATTCTGATTTAGCTTTATGGACATTGGAATTAAAAATTCCACAGCCTGAACTCTGTCTTCTCAGTTCCTGCATTTGGTTTCTGGCCTGGCACCTGACAGAACATAGTCAATTACCGTAGTCTTTCACAACACTTTGTCTCATACATCCCCGCATAAAAACATTATTTTCAATATACTGTACTTCAAACTCATTGACATGCAGTGAGGGTAACGACTAGTGAGGCTCTTACTTCATCACAGTCAGGTTCACAAACATCTGAATCCTTACGAGTTGCTTCTTCATCATTTGATTGGGTGATATTTAACAGGTTATGTTTGGTTATTCCTGCTTTGTGATATTTGTACAGCTGCAACAAAGACCCTGTGTTAAATCTCCCTTTCGCTTCAGTATTCTACATGCTAATCATGTGCCTCGGCTCGACGCTGAGAAAAACACCCACTTGGCCAATTCAGCCGAGCGCCCAGGTCCACTGCCAGCTTCCTGAGCCAGACGGTTCTCTCGCAGAGCTGCTCCCACGCCACGCCCTCCTCCACCAGGGTGGCGGTGGGAGTCTGGAGGAGCAGGCAGGCCACGAGGGAGAAAGGGCTGAGGACGGAGCCCTCCTCCTGGGCCCGGACCACCAGGTGAGCTAACCAGCTGGCGCAGTCCTGCGCCTCGGCACTGGGTGCCAGCGGGAGATCTCTGCCAGTGAGGGTGGATGGAGAGGGAGGAGAAGAGGAGGGAGATCCAGGATTATTAATTTTAGCTCACAGCCTATCTCGTTTATTTCCAGATTTTGTAACATCTATAAAAAAAAAACTGTGTATCCACATATATTTTAAGACTGCACTTTTGTCTATTAGACATATCTTGCACCATAATAGTCGAACATTTGTCCATGTTCTGTCTTATTTCTGTCATAATCCAGAGGTAAAAACTCCCAGTTTAAACAGAAAATTGATTTACTGTACTACATAAAGACTTGATGCGCCATCTGAGGTTGGCTTATATACCAATGTATGTATATAATCACACACACACACACACACACACACACACAAAACGTAGAACGTAGATATGTGTGTATATATAAAGGTAGGTAATGTGTATGTGTATATGTTTATAGACATATACGCATATGTGTGTGTTTGTGTTTATATACACTGTTTATATACATACTGTAAATACACAAAATGCATATATACATGTGTTTGTGTGGGTGAGTGTTTGCAGTATACGCTGCATGTGTGTGTATATTTATACATGTAAAAAAATTCATATGAAGATTAAACTTGATGTGACGTCAACCAGTTCTATACATAGGATTAGGGTTTGGGTTAGGGACCGAGTCCTAACCCTAATCCTACATATACAGCACATAAATATATCAATATATTGTGTATATTAATTACATGTATTAATTAAACAAACATGTATATGTTATATACATGTATATATACACATGCACGCACACAAACGTACATATGTGTGTACTGTATATGTAAAGGTAGGTAGTGTGTATGTGTGTATATGTTTATATACATACACACAAATGTGTGTGTTTGTGTGTATATACACTGTTTACATACATCCTGTATATACACACAATACATATGTATGTGTTTCTGTGTGTGTGGGTGTTTGCATGATACACTGCATATGTGTGTGTATATTTATACATGTAAAAAAATTCATAAGAGGACCAAACTTGATGTGACATCAACAAATTGTATACATAGGATTAGGGTTGGGGTTTGGGGCTGAATCCTCACCCTAGTCTTACATATACAGTAAATTCATATATCAATATATAGTGTATTGCCTGCAAGCGCTGCTATAGGACAGCGGGACCTGATGAGTTAACTCATCAGTTAACTGTGTCACTGATTCATACAATTATATATATTAATTAAACAAACATGTAAATATCATATACATGTTCGTGCATCTAAACATGTATATATTATGTACATGTTTGTGTGTATATGTGTGCCGGTATATCAGCATATGCATGGGGATTTACGTACAAACATTAATAAAATGGCGGTGTGTTGTGCTACCGGGGTATGAGGTTGTAGTGACGGCGGTTAATTTTGCCCTCTGACAGCTTTCTGACTGACAGGGGCCGACCAAAGTTCACATGCATGCTCCCATAATCCTCCTGCAGCGCCGAGCTGGCCCTCAGAAGGCCCTGCAGGGAACGTCCAAAGGTCAGATCTTATTGACGATAATCTACTTAAAATATCTGAAGCATTAACAGCAGCTGAACACGCATAGCCAACAATGAACGGTGTGTTACTGGGATTGTCGGGGATCGAACGCGCTGAGATGGACCTACACACCCGCGTGGACTCTTTAGGTTTGGGCTCGCCGAGCAACTCGTGCGCGAGCAGCGATTCCTCCAGCACGCGGTCGTAGCTGATGCTAATGGGCACCAGGGTGACGTCGTACACTTCGCCTTTGATAAAGGGCTCCAGCACCATGTGCATCATGCCCAACTTTGGCGTCAGAGACTTCATCGTTCGACTCCGTAAGCCCTCCACGAAGAATTCCAGCGGAGCAAATCCTCTCTGGAGGAACGCACAATCACAACACACAATCAGTCCAGCGTCGTTTCGATCCAGAAGTATCCCAAAGAGGTGGAGTCGCTTTGTGAAGAGTTCGGTCTCACCCTGACGACTGTTTTGACATATTCGGACAGTACCGCCCAGTAGAGCTTGTCGGAGCCGATGGAGCGTCGGATGTAGAACGCTCCGGAATGACGCAGTACCTCTCCTACCACCTTCATCCCTGCTAAGGCTGCTCAAAGAGGACGACAAACATAATTAAAATCGAACAATCTTAATACTTGGATGCTAAAGGAGAGTCTGCGCCTCATGTGCTTGTGTCCTTTTATATTCTATACAGATACTTGCGAACTCCTGCTGCGATGACGGGCAGTGGGAGGTCGAAGGTGAACATGATGTAGGATATGACCATGAAGTCCATGTAGCTTCTGTGATTGGGCATCAAGATGATGGGACACTCTTGGATTGCCTGCCGGACCTGCGACGGGCCGAGTGAATGCAGTACAAATGAGTTTGAACAGAAGCCAAAGGTGTTTTGGGGGATTTTGCGTGATCTGAATAGCAAATACTGAGAAATTAGGAGTATTGAGTATATGTGTGGGTTGGCTAACCGTGTTGAGTCCCTCTATGTTGACGAAGATGCTGCTGAAGAGTCTTTTGCAGACTTTATCTAATATGTAACCAAGCAGCCTGATGAAGCTCAGCTGCATGTTTTGAGACATTTCCCTCAATATCCCATGAGCCTCCTCCCTCACCGCCTCCATCGAGGAGCCTGTCTCCATGGCGATCTGATGAGGGACACGGGGGTGGGGGCAGGGTGGACAGCGTTCAGGTCAACCCGCCCCACATCGGGTGAGAGTCTTGTGTTTTTAGATATGGCGGACCTCTCTGGCCACGTAGCGAAGGTACTGGGAGTCCAGCACGGCCTTGATGAGGTCATGGGACGAGCAGGACGGGGTTCCTCCGTAGGGCTGAGGACGGAATGTTCTCAGGGCGTGGCTCATATCGCTACTATTTCTCCTGGCCTCCAAAATGTCCACAAAGGCCCCATCATCACCCAGACTGGGGCTGCCCATGTCCCTGTGCTAGAGGACAAGGTAGAATAGAACAAACAGGAGAAACTGTAGCACAAACTCTCTTTACTACGTTAATGTGTTTATTTCAAATACTTCGAATGGTATTTAAAATACACACATCAAAACCTCCAGGTATTTCTGAGATATTAGTCAGTGTTTTCATTATTCTACACTGTTTAAGTGCATTAAAACATAGAATTCATCAAATTGTATCATCAGTAGCATTTTTTACTCTATTGTTATTGTTTAATTGATGGCAGTAAATGTAGTTCTTATTTTATCTGAAATTCTTTTGATTTCTGCATGTTGTTGAGCGACTACTTCTTCATCAGGGGTGGACAAACATGGCGGCTCTGGGGCCACATAGGCTTTTGAATTTTGACAGGTGGGCCGCATCAGCACAAAGTGCAGACTTATCAAACAGAAACTGAATAAAAAGCATTAGAGTGTTACATTATTTACTTTTTAACAGGATCATTTATGTTCTTCGCCCATCTTTGCCAGTGCATCAAAATCTGATGTTGGTTTTGATGTTGTACTGTAGTTTTTGTTTGTTTTGAATGGGTTAGGGTTAGGGTTTAGAGTTTAGAGTTAGGGTTAGGATTAGAGTACCAATCAACCCACCTACCAAACCATTTCAATTGGCGCCATTCTTTGGCGGGCCGGATCAGGACCACCGTCGGGCCTAATGGGGCCCACGGGCCGTAGTTTGCCCACTGCTACTACTACCTATACTCTCTTGCAGTCACGTAGTTTTTGGTACATTTGAGTCTATTTGCGGCGTTTAACCTCAGAATATGTATTTATAGTGCAAAAATCCGCGCAACCGTCACTTAGGGCTCGATTTACGAAATTTAGCAAACTCTGGAATCACAAAACATAAGAGAGATACACACATCTACACCCTAGAATCAGCTGATCAGTGATATTACGGCGTGATTATTGGTCACCACTGAGTAAAATCGACGCGAGAACACTACGAAACGGGAAGTCCGATGCCGATCTTACCACATACATCCTCAACCGTCTCGTAAACACCGTCAGCAGGTGGATGTCCTCATTTCACCTCGGCTATGTCCCACAAACTTCGCCTGCCCGATCTCCCCGGACCCCCTGCCCGCGAGTTGTCGGGCCAATGGCCGCGCCGCGCCGGGACACTCCTCCTGCGCCTCCGCGCACAGACCGTGTAATGGTACCCGGCCACCCGCGCTCAGATAACACATCTCGAGATTAAAGCGCTTTATTCGGTGATAACTCCAGACGTGTAAGCCTTTAAATCAAGCGCCCATTGCTGTAACGGTCGAGCACACACTGATAATTACACCACTTCTCTGCAGGTTCACCCTTTCCCCCCAGTGCATTACACGGTAAGTAATACTTAAAGAAGAAGAAGAAGAAAAAAAAAGGTTCATTCATGCTGGATGGGGATTGTATTGATGAAGAACACTTGAGCCCCTCACCTCCACATCATCAGCTCAACTGTGATGTATTCAATTTTGGGTTCTTCGGGTAGAATTGATTGGATTGCGCGTGTCTACCTGGGGGTCATTCGTGTCGAGTTCGAACTGAAACTGAACCTCATCTCACGACAGATCAACCCGATTTTCTGTCTCTTCATATTTCAGAGGTGTAGAGTGTCCCGGCTCCCAGGAGCAAAACTCTCAGCCTGTGTGGCTCGGTGGTCACAAGCTAAAAATGAAGTCTTGCGGATTGTGTAAACAACAAGGAAAGGTTACATGCTAGTTATTTCATCTTTGTTATTCACGAAGAGTGTGACATTGCACATTTTCATAGGGAGTCAGGAAGGTCTATCCAGCTGATATTTACAATGTAAACAATATAAATTGGTGAGGTGCAGTGAGATTCATGGCTGGTGAGGCACTCATTTCATCACAATCAGATTTACAAACATGAACCCTACAGAGTAGCTTATTCACCATTTGATTGGCAGCAGTTAATGGGTTACGTTTGAATACAACTGTAGTGCAGGTCACTGGATAAATACACCACCATATAACTAGTGATGAAATATTGTTTTTAAGTTCTCTTTCTGTTGCATATTGTGTATTTTACATTGTTTAGTCTTCTCCTATCGTTCTGTATTAACTGCTGGGGCCTTCAATTGTTCCATCCATGGATCAACAAAGTACCATACCTACCTACCTACCTACCTACCTACCTATCAAACCATTAAATTATTTTTTTTCCATTTTCAATTCATTTCCATGATGACAGGTGAGGCACGCCCTCTTCTGCCTCCCCTGACCATGCGTCACTGGTGTATACATATATGCGTTGTGTGTGTATGAAAGTATGTACATTTCAGGAATCAGGAATCTTTTATTGTCATTCCAGCAATTGAATTGTGTAATGAGACTAAGGTGCTGCATTCCGGTGCAAATAGTTCGAATAGAGAAAGAAAAAAAGAGAGTTTTGACATACAGAAGAATAAATAAGATACAATTGAATAAAATAAAATAAAATAAAATAAAATAAAATAAAATAAAATAAAATGAAATGAAATGAAATGAAATAAAATAAAAATACATTTGTGCGCATATTTGTGCCTCATATATAAATATAAATACGTATTTATGTGAACATAGTTGTGTGGAATTCCCATTCCCACCCCATCAGCGCTGCTATATTACTATTTCTATTTAAATAGTTATTTATACTGATATTTTAAGTGTATATATTGTGTGTTTATATTCTTCTGTATATAGAAACTCTCTTCTTCTTCTTCCTTCTTTCTTTCCTAACTTCTTACACCGGGATGGAGCACCTTAGTTTCATTACTCAATTCAATTGCTGTAATGACAATAAAAAGATTCCTGATTCCTAGGTGTGTTTATGTGTTTGTCTAGGATTGTTGTGTTTGTAGGATTAGTGTGGTCTCCCTCTGTTCTCTTGCAGGTACTCACTCACCTGTAGCCTTCTGGGGGTCACCTGACCATTGGACCACTACCCTTTTTCATCCAATGTCTGACACTCTCAACCTTGGTTGTGCCGTGAAAGTCCTGAATGGATGTGCATTGTCAGTCCTGGTTGTACGTTCACAAGTACATGTTGAATCCTTTTTGCTTATACCCTGTATGCATTTGCGTACATGTGCATGAATGTCTAATAGACCTGAACACGTCTGTAATATTTGATACCAGAGTTTACACTGAGCTCAGTCAGATTTAGATCCAAATAAACATCTGGCCAGAAATGCAAAATCACAGACAACAGTAGCCCAGCGACAATCACAGCATCTTCAGGAACGTGGACACAATTTAGTGGTTGTTTTGGCAACAAATTTGCAAGTGCCACAATCACCAGTCTGTGTGATCACGCCCCACTTAAAAACGCAAAATAAACAATGAAAATGAGCACACATCTCGCAGACTAAAGGCGTATGCAGTGACTTTAATCACACCGATTTAACAGTGATAATCAAAATAGTACATCCACAGTTGAGGCAACACACCAATTTCCACTCTTTCACGGAAAGAATAACAAGTCTTGAATTCTACGTTTGAGACAACATAATTCGGATATACACATACACACACAATGCCATGACGCTCTACATTCAGCCTGCTCCACATGCAGAAATGATTCTCGATTTCCAACTGCCACACACAAATGAAAACACCCATCTCCTTACAGTTGATTACATGATTACGAAAGCGCTCCCATTCACTTGCTGGTTCACGCTGAGGGTCTCGCGGTATAGCTGAATATCTGTTTTAAGTGATATCACACAGGGAATGCCAGTAAATAAAACACGAAATCACAACTCGACAATGACACCGACACACACAGTCAGCGCAGAATCAGATAATGAGTGGAATAAATAAAACAATCTTCATTGTATTTAGAAAAATATGAATATTCTTATCGACCCCATATCGCGCACAGACTGTAAGTAGGTAAACGTGTGCAAACATGCACGTACACAAACTCGAAAACACGCGGACCTGTGCGTGGTTTGCTACTTAATCTCGTCGTCGTTTGAGGGAAAGAGGGATGAATGGAGGGATGTTGTGCTTGCCACTTTCCTGCCGGCGTTACACGCTCTCTACGGCAGTCGCCATTCGTGGAAATATCTCGACATACGGTGTTTGTTCAGTCACGCTAAAGTACGGTGCGTCAAGTAATACTGACATGATTTCATCATCCACCGACCTACCTACACACCCACACACACCCACACACACCCACACACACCCACACACACACATACACCTCTGTGTTTTTGGATTGAGCGTAACAGTCTTAAATGTGAGAAAATACACTTTGAAGTTTCTATTTGGCACAACATGACTTTCTATCTGTTGCTCACGCGATAGTTTCTGAATAGCTTTGTATTGCTTGATGATTGCTCCAACATTTTCACTAAGTATGTCAGATAGATACAGAAATGAACATACTAACATATACACACCCTGATTTTCAATATGCTAAGCTGCCTAAATAAATAACTATAATTCATTACATACATACATCAGAGGCCACCATGGCGTCCCCCCTTAGATAAAAGTGCGCTAAGATCCATCGTGTATAATTGTAAGACTATTCATATCAGATTATCTTCAATGCTCACTCCTCTACAGAAAACTATGTAACATCCACGAAAACTAATTGTAACATCCACACACACACATACATGCGCTCCATCACGGCTGTGTCACCGATTGTGACGTCTCCAGCGCGACCCGTGGAGCCGAATCGGCTTTGGCTCAGCAGGCGGCGGCTAGTCAACTGCCTTGGCTTTGAGTCGGCTGAGGAGTAGTAGTTCCCTGATGATCCACACGGGGGAGCTGCTCTCTCCAGTAGGTGAAGTGGCTGTAGGTGTCCGAGCAGGGGAAGTCCGAGGAGGAAGCCCGGACCTTCAGCGGGAAGACGTGGTCCACCACTTCGCCTAGACGGACGTAGCTAAGGTTGGGTGAGGGCGGGGTGTAACAGAGGAGAGATTAGAGGAGGAGAGGACAGAGGACATGTGTGGTGATAGAGGGACGTACGATGAAATGTTGGTCTTGGCGTGCTCCTGTACCAGCTCGCCTTTGGGGTTAACGGTGAAAATCCTGTTCAGCTGGACTCCGACCTCTTTATAAGAAAACACGTCCTGCAAATACAAGGAAGGAACAGCGATTAAGTGTTGGTTTATGTTTTGAAGACAGACAAAATCTAAGTTTGTTTCGCGCGTTTGTGTGCGTGTACCGTGGGTCTGTTCCCGAAAGCTGCGTAGAAGGGCTGCGTGTTGGGGTAGAAGAGATTCTTGATATCAGTCAGGCACTCCACCTTGAACTTCTCCGGTTTCTTCTCTATCACCTCCCTGTAACGCACGTGCGCAAACACACACGAGACGCGCTTCCTCATTCTGATGCTGATTGCTTTGCGTAACTGGAATGTAAATGATGGCGACTGACCACAATCGCGTGACGGCAGAAACGTGCAGGTGTGTGTGAGTGTGTGCCGTACCTGTGCAGCGCAGAGATGAGGCTGCTCGGGCTGAGCAGCACGGGGCCCATGGGGAGCATGGTGCCTCTCTCGTTGACCCAGTGGAGGTAACCTCTGGTCATGTCCGCCATGCCAATGGCCCGAGCTGAGCAGTAGAGGAACTTGTAGCCATTTCTTGAAGAGGCAAAAAAGAGGGAAAGGTTGATGGATTCCTCACTTTGCCCCCCCTGATTTGATGCTGAAATCATAACCATTCACCAATATCTGGAGTGTCGTCTGACAACTGATTATTTGAGCGATCATGTAAACGGCATGATGAAATCTTGGAGGATTAAAAATAGCTCTGACATTTCTTCCCAATCTCTCATTACTTCGCACTTGTAAAGCCATTCATTAGACGATCACTGGGATTTTCTTCTGCACGTGTGGAAAAACTCCGGGGTAACCTCTAGAGTTCGGTGGTATTAGCTCCACTTGCGCTACTTCATATATGGCAGTGATCATCAACTATCTATGACATTGAAGCTAAAAATACCTTCAGTTTGTAATAAAATGGAAAAAAAACAATTATTAACATCAAATAATAATGTTAATAACAATATTATCATCATTATTCTTATTATTGTTATTGTTATTCTTATTATCATTATTCTTATTATTAATGATAATAATGATAATGATAACAACAACAACAACAACAACAACAATAATAATAATAACAATAATAATAATAATAATAATAGTAAATAGTTGGTGACCCCTGGTAAATGGGTTTGTTGTCGTAGGTTTGCTAGCTGTTGCATTTCTGTTGTGCATGTTAACATGTCAAAATCAGTTATTTTACAATTGTCCAACAATTAGCCTCGCATAAACAAGCTAAGTGGCGCTACTTACTGGCTGACTTTGTGGTAAAGGTGCGCGATGCCTTGGTGAGTCCAGTCCTTGCCCAGAGTGGGCAGGATGTGTCCCAGAGTGTCCGACCTGAGGGACGCGCATTATAAAAATTGAGTACACAGAAATGAGATAACGCAGAAAAGCACAGATCGGGTCATGCTGACCCACGC
>OMPJ01046570.1:0-21564 GCA_900312935.1 Carapus acus | reverse complement strand
CCAGCCCCTACCCTCACTCTCTCTCTCTTTCTTTCTCACTTCCTCTGTCTCTCATTGTCTCCCTGTCACTATCTCTCTCCTTTTCTCTCTGCAGTCTCTGCATGTTCACAGTTGCAATCTTCCTCACTGTTTTCATCTCTCTGTCTGTATCATCAATTTTCTTTGTGTTTTTCCCACATTGACTGCTACCTGTAATTACCATGTCTCTTCGTTTTTGTCTGGAAGCACCACATCAAATTTGTGTGTGGCAATGTTTTTCTGTGAGTAATCTCAGAGTACCACTTAGATTTGTTGAAATGAAGGAGTCTGTTCCGTGATCAACATATTTTTCTGTTAAACGCCGTATGCCCATCCTGATGCAAGGTAGGATTGGTAGAAAGGATGATTGTTGATTGGTAGTTCAGGATAAGATGGTTGCCTAAAAGATCCTAATGAATAGAGGATTAGGAGATGACACATCTACATGTTATCATGAGAATTTAGGGTTACCGTACCCCAACCATAACCCATGTTTAAATAACTCTGACTGGCAAAGGTGCAGTATGTGTAGATAAGCAGATGCTTTATAATATCTTATTTCTATGATATTGTATGTTACATATATGAAATTATTTATTCTATAATATAATTCCTATTCAAAATATCTTATTTCTATAACCTTTCTGTGCCTATATTAATTAATATTTTACTACTGCGATATTACTTTATATCCAACTACAATGAGTATGTGGTTGTTTAATGCCATTCACATTTAATACATCTTACACTGAGTATACTCATAAACCAGCCACAAGATATTCCCTTTCTCGTAAAGTAAAGTCCTTGTGTCGGCCTTTAAACCAGTAAGTTTAAATGGTGAGGGTTACATCAGTAAGAGCATCTAACAAATGAGCTCATCAGAGGAACAGCTAAGGTGCAGCCTAGAGTGTAAAGTAGGTCAGAGAGGCAAGCTTGAGATGGCTTTAGAGGAGAGATGGTGGATATATTCATTCGACAAAGGATGCAACATGGAACTCAAAAGTAGAAGGAGAAGAGGTAGACACAAAGGAAGATAAGAGCGTGGTGGGTGTTTCAAATGATGATCTGTAGGATATATGGCAGAGAGGTTTGATTCACTGTGAAGGGAGCAGTGAAACAAAGAAAGAGATTATACATATTTACTGTATTTTTCATAGTTTCGCGGGGTGTGTGACTTAGACTCAGATGCAACTCGCGTGTGAAATTATCAGAATATATAATCTCGCATGTTCGTTACTGTCACACCGACAACTGGGAGATGACACTCCCCATGACTGTTTACATGCTGAGGAGCACTACCTGCTCCCTTCTGTAAAGTGCCTTGAGATAACTCCTGTTATGATTTGGCACCATTGAATTGAATTGAATTGAATTGAATTGAATTGAATTGAATGATTGAATAGTCTTGTATACCAGTATTACTACTCCTGTACCATGCTGAATTTTTTAACATTACGGTGATTTACACCTGTGCCTGTGCCCTCTGCCTCCGTAGTTGGCAGAATTGTTCAGAAGCAACATGTTGGATGAAGAATTCAATGGGTCTAGCGTTTTGGAATGAGATCGAGGGTTTGGTAAACTTGTTGGCTTTCATTTTATGCTTATTTACCTTAATGATTGTTATGTGAACATGCCAGACACATATTAAGTTCCTTGTCTATGCTTCATGGAGCTGAATAACCATCATTGTGTTACATTAGCGTGCTGTTCACCTGTTCAGTCTCTTTTTCCCCTATTCTATTGTTATAGTTAACTTGCCTTTCAAGCTGAAATGTCTGCTCTGTGTCCCGGATTTTCCGAAATTCCAGAAAAATTAGGCCTGTTGCGACTGAAATTTTTTTTATTATCATTACGCTTTTTTTTTTTTTTGGCTGGTGCAACCTCTACTACGGAGGAACTTGTTGCCCTGAAAATACAGAATGCTGAGTAAATGTTCAGTGTGGTGTTTGATGCACACGGATAAAACCATTGGAAGTTTTGAGTCAAGTTCAGACTAAATCAATAAAAGTACTTGAAATGCACAATGTCTACGAAATGGATACAATGAAATTAATCTCATCTCAAGAATTCAAAGTTTCTCAAATCATGTTAAGCTGTAGATGTACTACTGTACATACCTGCATTTTTGTTTAGCCAAAGGAAATAGCTGCATCACACTTAATCGTCTCTTAGCAACTCATCAATCTTCCCCTGTTTGCCTTACCCCACCCTCTCATTTCCTTGGATAGCGCAAGCAAGCTGAGAGAGATCTTAAGATTTTTTTCCTTTAACATTTATTAGCAGAGGAATGAATAAAAACGTTTTTGCTTGGGAAATTTCTACGGTTAACAGTACAACTGCTTTGTAAGATCACAGTCTTCATAGTTCTGTTGATGCAGCATGAAACTTGTGGCATATTGATCTGACATCTCACTTATCTTTGACTGTATTCTATGAATATTTTGCCAGATCTAACTGATTAATGCTCTCTGGGGCTGCTGCACCATTGCACAAAAGCACTCAATGTTGGTGTCAGGCCAGCTACACATTGAATGCTTTTGCACATTTGTTGATAATTTCTCTTCGTCCTGTAATGGCACAAAACAGTTTACTTTGACATTTTTCAAAGGAAAAGAGCTGCTCATTTTCTTTAATTAGGAAGTGCAAATTTTGGCAAGTTCTACTTCTTCATTTGAATACTTTGGTTGTGCTGGTGACTGAAGCTTGGTTCAAGGTCTTGCTGAATGTTCTTTGCTGTAACTTCAGATGGAGGAGGGGGTGTTTGCAGAGCTGTCTTGTTCATGGCAACTGAAATCAGAGGTCGTCACTGGTTTGCGAGGAGTATGCTTGTGTTTCTCCCTCCATCTTTTCAGTTTTGCCCATGGGTTTTGTCTCCAGAATAACTGCAGCAGTTTCACCGATAGTTTGTACAAAAGCTTCAGATTGCTTCCTCTCCCCAAATGTGGTATTGTTTATGTTTGCCAAATCACCTCCTGGTTCCTGAAGCATTGCTAGTCTCCGTGATAGCCTCAGAGAAAGGAAGCTGGGCAAAGAAATTCGATTTGATAACTTCAGATCTACATTAGTATTGCTTTCAACTCCACCTTCAAGAAATGGAGAAGGTCCTGCCCAGTCTTCAGTTCTGAGTTTCCCCCTCTGCATTTTTAGCATCTTCAGATACGTTACCAGGAATCCAACCATCATTAGCACCAGGGACCCACCAATAACCCATGCCACTACTTTTCCATAACTTATTTCCTTGCTGTTTGTTTCATCATTTCCAGGGTCAGCTGGAGGTTCTTGTGTTTTCTTGATGGTGGAAATGCCTAGTGTTGATAGAGGGGATGCATTTGTTGGGGCTACTGATGTTTTGTACAACCTCGTCTGCTGCATAGGACTGACACTTGTAACTTGACCTGTAATTGTAGAGTTTTCCGGACTCCAGCTGGACATCTTGGATGTGTAAATGAGGTTTGTATGTGGTGTTGAATTCAAATATGAAGATAGACTGGTTGAAGTCAGTCCATTGACTTGGCCTGGTGTAGTGGTGCCCGCCATCAGTGTAGCTGGTGCAGTCGAGTTGTTGGTTTGATTGATTAGAACCAATGTTGCAGATATTGTGACCCTATGACTTTTTCTGGGTTCCATTCCCTCTGTATTTGACTGAGTTGAGAATGAAATTCCTGGAGCAGTTCCGGTTTGCGCTTTCTCATTTCCTGAGATTGCCTGATTTTTGGCAGTACTGGAAGACCTCTGTTTGGAGACTCTCATATGTAGACCATATGTTTTAAGTACTTCTGGTTTCTTTGTGGAGTTGCTCATTAAATACATAACAGACATATGTTTTTGGTTTTCCAGTGATGTCTTGACAGATACTGGTACAAGATCTGTATTGGAGAAATTCATTATTAGCATATTTCTTGTTTGACTGTCATGAAGAGTTGCAAAGATCATGAGATGTAACAGAGATTGATACCTCCTGTTGAATTGTTTTTCTGTCCAAGTGTCATCCGCCCACTTGCAGTCAGTGAAAGTAGCATTGAGAAAATCAAGCTTTTATCCATTTCTGCTTGTGTAGATATCCTGTCTGAAGAAATTGTGAAAGCACAGTTTTGAAATTACACAGCTTTTTGCGTCATTTCCTTGAATTGACTCAGTTTTTTCTCAGTTTTTACTGGCTGGGATTTTTTGCCTTGCTCTCTTCAGTTATTGAAATTATTCATCTTACTTTTGTCAAATGTTGCTGTGTTGAGCAATTTAGAAGGTATTGTTCATTTGAGCATCTTCTTGATTGTCTCCATAATTCTCGGTGTCATCCATATGCAGCTCTCACATTCACAGTTTCTGTCTGAAAGTAAAATTTCCACTAATGAAGATGAAATCTTACCTATTCAAGGCTTTATGATTTCCGTGTTGTTCTTTCAAATGAGTTGTGAGATTCCCGAATGATATTCTGCATTGGTCTGCCTAACTGGTGCCTGTTGACTGAAAGGAGGAACTTTGTGCAAAGAGCCACTCTGTCAAAATACATCAAGAGGTCTTGCTGAAGTTAGAGGAAGTATGAGCTCTGAGACAGATGACAGTCATTTGCTTCCGCCTGTTTGCTTAAGATAGTTTGTTTTTCAAAACACCTATAACATCACGACTGAGGTGAGACGTGTACACATAACTGCCTTTTGGCCACTGGCAGTTAAATTGTAATGTGGACAGCAAATACAATGTGATTACAGCTAATTAAGGAAATATTACTACCGGTATTTGTTTAGAATGTTTGTAATGCATTGTTTGGATACGTTTGAACAAGGCTTGTTAAGTAATGAATGACGTCTAATACATTTACATATTTTACAACATGTTAAAAAGCACAATTTCCAGATACATCAAATGATGTGGCAGTATCAAGCAATTTTAGACAGATGAACTCTCAATGATCAGGTTTTGTCTATTTATTCAATGAAAAGGAAGCTTGGCAAACATCACTGCAACAGGCCTTTTTATGTGCCTCCCTAAAAGAGGCCTTTGAGCAGCACACAGAGTTCCAGGTGGAGTGTTGCTAAGGGGTCAGCCTCAGTGTTTCATAAGAGTTAACTTATTAGTCATCCTTTTCCCCTGTCTAAGCCACGAATTCAAAATATTGTTGGTATTTTGTTCTGTGTACTTGCAAAACTGGAGAGATAAACCAGGTTTAGCAGTGTTGAGACTCAAAGCATAGTTTTTGGAAAATAAGCACTCTTTTCAGTCAGAAATGATTACTAATACATTTCTGAAGTATTTCTATGGCCTATTGCACCATCCTGCCCATTCAGTCTGCAAGAAAGAGTTCCTTAATGTAGAAAATGTAGTCAGCATTTGAGTATTTTGTTATCATAAGATATTGATCTAAAATATGATTGAAATTATTTTCATGCACTATTTTGCACTTTGTCATTAAGTGGTGGTTATTGAAGAAACATAGCACAAGTAAACATCAAAACATACTGTACATAATTGTTTTACAGAGATTTTTGCCACTGTCAATAAAGCACAAGTCAAGACAGACTCCGGGGAGGAGGTCCAATTTGTAACATGCATTAATGAGACATGGATGCAGGTGAGGGAGAAAGGAAGAGTACAGAAAAGCTCAATGCATCAAAAGAAATCCCCAGCAGTCTAATTCTAGCAGCATAGCTTGGACTAACTACAGGGGGTCCCCGACTTACAAAGCAGTTACGCAACGGAAAACGAATTCCGACGGAAGTTGGAACTCAATGTTTTAACTCATTCCAGGCATACAACTTGATGTCCACTGAAGTTTAGTAACCAGTCACTGGCAGTGACGCTGTCTTCCAAGGCTATCGATGTCCCTGATGCATAACACCGTGTACATCCTCACATTTAGTAGTATCTGTCATATAGGTATCTACAATCATTTTAACATTTGTCGCTGACATTTAGATGTCTTATTTTATATATATATATATTAGTTTTTCCATATTGATTTGCTGCTCTCCTATCCTTTTATTGTCGTCTACGTAGTATTATCTTCTTTTCAGAAATTTTGCCAGTTTAATCTTAATATTTTCAACACTGACGCTACCGATGTAACCACAAAAACGACGCAGGTCGGGGACAGCGTAACCCAGGAATTCTCTATATAGGCTTTACCAAGAAGGAAAGTTCTCAGCGTACTCTTAAATGTAGTGAGGTTGTCTTACCCCCAGACTCAAACTGGGGAGATGGTTCCACAGGAGAGGAGCCTGATTTGAAGGCTCTGTGCCCAATTCAACTGATTCTAGGAATCACAAGTAGCCCTGCATTCTGGGGTCGCAGAGTTCTGGTTGGATAATTGGGCACCACCAGCCCTTTAAGATATGGTGATGTCTGATCATTAAGTGCCTTTTAGGTAAGGAGAAGAATTTCAAATTCTGTTCTCAATTTCAAATTAGTAATCTTATCTGAATCTTGGTCAGGATTTAGCATTTCCACAATTTTGTGGGTTTTCTGCAGGTACGTTGTTCTCATCTAGAATTTTTAAAAAAGCCTTTAAGGTCTGTCGGGGATAGCACATTGTCGGCGTGAGTATGTGTGGCTGTTTGCCACTGTTTAGCCCTTTGATTGGTGAACAATCTGTGCATGGTGTACCCCAACTCACATGGTGACCCTCCCACACTCACCCACAACTCCAGTGAATCCTAAGCGAGCACAGAACCTAAAGGAGGGAATGATTTCACCCAAAATTTACTTTATTTCCCACTCATGGCTTTGTCTGTCTTCACTCCTGTGCTGTGGTGTTTTGAACACACTGTCATCAGATTACTCTCATATTCCAGCGAATGCACGCAGACCGAGACCCCTATCTTCCGTTGCACAGTCAGTGTTTCCAATGGCAGACAGAGTTGGAGTTTCTTTTGACTGCTTACTGCCCAGAGGTGTGGATTATCTGAGGGGAAACAGTGCTAATGTCCCAGCAACCTAAACAACAAGGGGCATTTTCTCTAGATCTCTGGGACCATCCAGACATCCTTGGAGATGGAGCTCTGCATTTGAATGGTCTTTCACTTGAGCAACCATCTCTTCAGGTTTCTCCTTTGTCACCTGCAATGCTACCTGTTTCTCTATCACACTGTCAGCACTCACTTCCTCTAACATGTCGCTTGAGTCCAAATGTCCAACCAGTCCATCAATTTACATTTGGTCTGTGTCACAGTTTCCAGTGCTGCTTACCAAGTCCACGTTGGAACGGGATGGCCTCAAGTCACGTAGACTGCTCTGAATATAGTTTACCTGGCAGGCCAGTGCCATCATGGCTGCAAGAAGGCAAACTATCAGTCCCACTGTGGAAGCGACTGCGATAAGCCCCATGTGGTTGTCAATCAGGCACTCGGCACCTGTGGCATTTTGTGATATGTAAGAGGAGCCTCTGATGAGTTAGGTTTTTCTGACCTCTCCTCTTCTGTGTTGTTAAATTCAGTTTTCACCATTGAAAAACTCTCATTTGCACCCGTAAGATGAATGAATAGAAACCACAACCAAGGAGAAGTTCCGGTTGCTTACTCTGTGCTGTAAAAATGGACAAGAAATAGGAAAACCTACATTTCATGAGCAAAACAACAATGTCTGTGTAATTGCAAGATGTGTATTGCCAGAATGGATTCGGAATGTAACTGGGAATAAAGTGATTTCTCCTATCACTCAATCTCTAAATTAACCATCCATAGTTATTAACCAAACTAATATGGAACCACTCTCAGTGAATACATGAATGAAGTATGAAGCCATTGTAGCTTGTTATTTTCCCTGACAAGTATGTTTTCTTGTTTTCTTATTTTTCAGCGGGCAGTTAAGTTTTATGCACAGTTCATAGGTTATAATGAATGAAAGATTGTAACAAACCAGGTGGAAGGGAAGTGCTATGAAAATGCTACTGCACACAGGTTTATTCTTGACGTTCCGTGTTTGGTCGTGCCTGCCTTTCAGGAGAAGGATGACAAAAAGATAAATGCATCAGTGCATGAATATATGCACACATGTCTCGAACAACATTATCAGTCAGGTCAACTAAAACTTCACCGAAACAAGTATACAGCCTAATGAGATGATTTGACTTGTGCTGACTAAAAAACACCAACACACTATTAAGCTGTTTTTATTCAATTGTACCCAGTTTTTCCTTGTTTTTGTATTCTCTATAGGTTCAAAACTGGTCAGATCAATGGTGATTTGCTGATCTACCATGTCCTCCTCACCCTGAAACCCTACTACGCCAAGCCTTATGAAATTGTGGTGGATTTAACACATGTGGGACCCAGCAATCGATTTAAAACAGACTTTCTTTCAAAATGGTTTGTGGTCTTTCCTGGTTTTGCCTACGAGAACGTTGCAGCTGTTTATGTTTACAACTGTAATACATGGGTGCGGGAGTACACAAAGTACCACGAGAGGCTACTGACTGGTCTGAAGGGCAGCAAGAGGCTCCAGTTCATCGACTCTCCCGCAAGGCTGGCTGAGCAAATAGAGCCAGACCAGCAGAAGCTGCCAGCAGCCACACTGACGCTAGAGGAGGACCTGAAGGTCTTTCACAATGCTCTCAAGCTGGCTCACAAAGACACCAAAGTCTCCATTAAGGTGAGCTAAAAGTTGAGGCAGGCAACTTGGGGTTTTCAATAATTTGTTTAATTACCGCTTAAAGTATATCGGAAGATCAGCTTCTTTTCCCAAAGGGGAAACAGTGTTTGATTCATTATAATGTGATACTTTCAGGGCATGAATAAGCTCGGTCAGAAAAACCTTTTGAATTTTCCTGTTTACCAGGTTGGCACAACAGCAGTACAGGTGACCTCAGCGGAGCGAACCCGTGTCCTTGGTCAACCTGTCTTTCTCAATGATGTTTACTATGCCTCTGAGATTGAGGAAATTTGCCTGGTGGATGAGAGTCAGTTTACCCTCACCATGGCCAACCAGGGAACACCTCTAACATTCATGCACCAAGAGTGTGACGCCATCGTCCAGTCTATTATTCACATTCGGACACGCTGGGAATTGTCACAGCCCGACTCAATTCCCCAACACACAAAAATAAGACCGAAGGATGTCCCTGGCACACTTCTCAACATTGCCCTACTGAACCTGGGCAGCTCAGATCCTAGTCTCAGGTTGGTGTCGGGAAATATGATATTGACTTGCCTTTTTATCATTCCTTGCACTGGCTAATTCTCTCAACTGAGAGAATGTGGATTGTGTAATTCCACTGTGAATCATTTGATTAACGAACACAGGAGTCTAGATGGTAGGAAATTTCTGGTTCATCATTGATTAAGAAATGCCTCTTGCTCTCTACAATATTTTATGGTACATGATAGCTTTAAGTATTTTAGCATAATAGCAGTTAGTTACATGTTAGTTATATTAGTTATATGTTATAGTCCAGCTCATTTCAACACTTAACAGAATGCTTACATGTCCTCCCTCCAGGTCGGCAGCTTACAATTTGCTCTGTGCATTGACTTGCACCTTCAATTTAAAAATCGAAGGACAGCTTCTGGAAACTTCAGGTCTTTGCATCCCAGCAAACAACACACTCTTCATTGTATCCATCAGCAAGACTCTGGCAGCTAACGAGCCGCATCTGACACTGGAGTTCCTGGAGGAGTGCATCTCAGGCTTTAGCAAGTCCAGTAAGTCGAGTTAGCAGATGCTGACAGTGTGCATGTTTCAGTGAAGGGGCATTTAGAGGATCTAACTTTCTGTGAATTCAATACAAATCTGTGAATCTTTATGTAATAATCTACACAATGAAAAATTACATTAAGGGCATCCTATACAAAAATATGTGCACTATTCGCACAATGCTGAAATCATGACTTTTTTTCTGCTTGACATATACTTTATTTTCCAGGTATCGAACTTAAGCACCTGTGTCTTGAATACATGACACCTTGGCTGCTCAACCTTGTTCGCTTTTGCAAGCACAATGATGATGCTAAACGACAACGTGTCACTGCGATCTTGGACAAGCTTATCACCATGACCATCAACGAAAAGCAAATGTACCCCTCAATTCAGGCCAAGATATGGGGCAGCTTGGGCCAGGTGAGGTGAAATGAAATGGAAATGCCATAGTTTTCCCTTCCCACTGTTTTGTAGTAATTTCTTTTCACATGACACTAAGATTTTTTGTAATTTTTCATGCTTTGACTTTGCCCTCAGATAACAGATCTGTTGGATGTAGTATTGGACAGCTTTATTAAGACAAGTGCCACAGGTGGTCTGGGCTCCATTAAGGCTGAGGTCATGGCAGACACTGCAGTCGCTCTGGCCTCAGGGAATGTCAAATTGGTTTCCAGCAAGGTGAGACCCAGCGCTTACGTACAAGCACGCAACATTGTACGACCATTGCAGTTTTGTCAAGATTGTGCTTAATCACATCAACTACCCTTTGTGTGTGAGCATACTCAGTTGCAAGCTATATTTTGCCATGGATTTAATTTCCTTACTTTACAAAAACTAATAGCACCACAGAAATCCTTCCAGTTTCATCAATCATTGCATTATTTGCTATTGCAAGTGCAACAAATGAGTTATGATGTCATCAAATAATGTCTAAACATCATAATTTACTTACTGTTGATATTCCCTTAGATACCCTTAATTTTGTTGAATAAAAATCACCAATGCTTCGTTTTCTTTGTAAATGCAAGTGTCACTCTTCATAGATATGATGCAAGATTTAGCATTTTATCAAGCAGGAAATCTACAGTTTTCATCACCTGTTTAGCTCGTAGTAAATCCAGTGGTGTCATACTTCCTAACTAAAGAATTGCACCTTAACATGTATTTCCTTCATTCAAGCGTGATTTATAGCTTCCAAACTGATCGGTTGACTCCCTCTTTCCATCATCCATGTCCTGTGGAATTAGTTAAATCAAATGGTCTTTGTAAATGTATGTCCCTTTGTTTCATGCATTTCATCTTACTAGTATTAAAAACATCAAATTGTTAATCTTTCGGTTATTGAATGTGTCACACAACAATCCTTTGTCAGTGCGGGTGTAAACAAGGTTTTATCATGATGTCATAGCAGACTGGCACTTTCAGCACAATGGAACTTTTGTATCCTTTTTACGCCTGCAAGCATTCAACTAATACTATGTTGCAACAGAATACCTAGTGATGGTATTTAACATACCCAGCATATTAGCGAAAAAAAGATTGACTGTGGTACGTCAGCAACAACAACTATTTACCTGGAGAAAGCAGCAGCAATTTATATTTGGGACTCAAAATACAAAGCATTCATAACATCAGATTGAGCATGGCCTCTGCAGTATATTCGGGAAAATACAGGCAGACTGTCCAATCCATACTGCTAATCCAGAAATAGACTGCTAAACATCAGGTTTTGTAAAAGTGTTTGGGAAATTTCCTAGGTTGATATCATCGTGAAGAATATAGGTCTCTGCTAGTATTGATAAATTGCTTCTTCTGAAAGAGTTGTGTCCCTGGGCAATGGTGATTTTTTTTTTTGTTTTCTAAATTGTCTTAATTGTCTTAATGTACACCAACAGGTAATCGGGCGAATGTGCAAAATCATTGACAAAACGTGCCTGTCACCAACGCCCACGCTGGAGCAGCATCTCATGTGGGATGACATTGCCATCTTAGCAAGATACATGCTCATGCTGTCCTTCAACAACTCCCTGGACGTAGCAGCTCACCTGCCTTATCTCTTCCATGTGGTCACCCTGTTGGTAGCCACCGGACCACTGTCACTTCGAGCTTCCACCCACGGTTTGGTCATCAATATCATCCACTCTCTGTGCACATGCTCGCAGCTCAACTTCAGTGGTAAGTTTTTCGGCAAAAGCGCCTCCATGTGCGTTTAATGTTGTCAGTCTTAGTATTTCTTTGTATATTCTGCATGTTTGCATATTTGCATATTCTGTTTGTCCCCTGAGTATATTTTTGTTGTTGTTTTCAATGATTTCAGAGGAGACCAAGCAGGTTCTGCGGCTAAGCCTGACTGAGTTTTCTCTGCCCAAGTTCTACCTGCTCTTTGGCATCAGCAAGGTCAAGTCTGCTGCTGTCATTGCCTTCCGCTCCAGTTACCGTGACCGCTCCTTCTCGCCAGGATCCTATGAGAGGGAGACCTTTGCCCTCTCCTCTCTAGAAACCGTCACAGAGGCTTTGCTGGAGATTATGGAGGTCAGCTTAGATTCTCTTTCCTCCTTTGAAACCACTTGTGTCCCAAAGTCATACTGATGGGCAAAAGTCTGAATTTAGTAAAGGAGAACATGCTTTTTGTTACTTTTGTGTTTCACATTTGTTTAATCTGGTGTAGTGGCAGCTCTGCTGATTTATTTTGTACTTGCTGTAGGCGTGTATGAGGGACATTCCGTCCTGCAAGTGGCTTGACCAGTGGACGGAGCTCGCACAAAAGTATGGACCATCTCATTGTTGTTATTAATGCAACTGATATTTAGGTTCAGAAAAATGACCACTTCTTTGGTATTGTTTTTTTGCCAGGTTTGCATTCCAGTATAACCCCTCTCTGCAGCCCAGAGCTTTGGTAGTTTTTGGCTGCATCAGTAAACGAGTAAGTCACAGCCAAATAAAGCAGATCATCCGTATCCTAAGCAAGGCCAGCCCACTTCTGAACATAGATCGGGTGAGCCCCTGCATTCTCTCATCACTTCTCAGTTTATTATACATTGCTCTCCAGATTTTAACCCGAATACTATCACAATCACCAGACACCATTGATGTTCCATTAAGGCTGGTCCATGGTTTACCTCCTTATAGCAATGTTATACGTATGGTGTTATGTGTTTTTCCCTCATTGTCCCCCCATTGTTGATATACAGTATGTTAACATCTTTTGTGCACCTTACATCAGAGTTCTACATGATGTTGAATCCTCTAAGCAAAATGTCTTTGAAGGGGTTTAGAAAGATCATAAGTTTATGTTTTTTGGATTCATTCAGCTTCTGACAAAATTGTAATGCAATACTACAATTCCAGTTACATTTTGACAACTTCAAAGTTGTCCTTATGATGTTTCCAAGAAAGCACAGCTTTTTTTAATAATTACTGCTTATAGATTGATTTCCGAAATAATTTTTTCGTGAAACTGAATTTAAAACTGTGGATTGATGTGGATTTTACTAACCTTAGTTTTTTTTCTGTTCAGTTGTGTACTTATCGATTAATGTCGCACAATATGCCATGGTAAAGTGTAGCATATACTGTACATAAGTATAGGTATGCTACAGTTTGGCATGTCTCTTCAGGTTCCTCTCCTTGAATGATATCGTCTCTATCTGTCTCACAGGGCCTCTCCGAGAGCTGTCCGAAGAGCCCAGATAATTACAACAGCCAAGTGTTGATTGAGGCCACGGTCACTGCACTGACTAAACTGCAGCCTCTGCTAAGCAAGGTATTTTACAGACTTTGCAGTATATATAACCAAGAGGGATAATGTTAACTTTCTCCAGATGTTTTTTTAACAAAGTTTCCACCCCAGATCTTAACAGTTTGTATCATCGAAATTTATCATGGATATTGTTTTAGTATTGTTTTCTCAAGTAACGCAACTAACTGTGTGTTTGCAGGAGTCTCCCATGCATAAGGCGTTGTTCTGGGTAGCTGTGGCAGTGCTGCAACTTGATGAGGTCAATTTGTACTCAGCAGGAACAGCCTTACTAGAGCAAAACCTGCATACTCTGGACACAATGCGTGTCTTCAATGAAAAGGTATTACACGTACTGTATAAGCACACAATGCTTACACCCAAAACTAGTTGTGCTAGGAGTTGTGGGACACCATGTCATCAATGTGTTGGGTGGGGTGACAAAACATCTATTTTAGTTACTTTCCAATTTACCTACGTAGTCACTAGTGGTATTTTGTAGAGGACAAGTCACACTTTTTTTCATAGCTTGTCTCGGGGTGACTTATGCTCAGTGGCTTTATTTGTAACAATTTTGACAAATATATTTAGGCTCTCTAATCTAAGCACCAGCAGCAGATTTCCTCTCCCAGTTATTAATCACTATGGATATAGCTCTCCTTGTCATCTGTTTCTTTTTTTCCATTGCACATCCAGAGTCCAGAGGAGGTGTTCATGGAAATCAGGCGTCCCTTAGAGTGGCACTGTAAACAGATGGATCACTTTGTGGGTCTCAACTTCAGTGCCAACTTCAACTTTGCACTTGTTGGCCACTTACTCAAAGGTAAAGGCATCGTGTTGTAATGGTTTATACCCTGATAATGATAATGATAATAAACAATCTAATGAGAAGAATACATTCTTCTCATATTCCTCGATATTAACACTCATATCTTTGATATGCACTTTTTTATTGTGATACATTCACACACTTGCTATTTGCAATTTACAACTGCAAATGTTCTGCAACGTAATATAAGATGGGACAACCTCTGAATCAGGCATGACTTTGTTGCCCTATGTAATCCGCTAATAACGAAGGTTTAAACCACCAATATCATCAGTTACTCATCAGTCCTTCAAATTGGTTGAAAACATCAACATACTTACAGCATACTTGCAACAGAATGTACATATTTTGTGTATATTTTTCATTATTCTCCGACCAAGCAAGTGTAACTTTGAGGCTTTATCACAACAATGTTGCCAAAACACAGTGAGGTCTGCCATTGCGCAAATGACAGTGTTAAGTTCCTGGTTGAAATTACACACATTCTGCACCCACTTCAACCACTGTTTAATCCAGTCAGCGTATACCTGCTGGCGTATGCAACCTCCCAACAGTAGGACACTCATACTCTAAGGCAATGGTCCCCAACCCCCCGGCCGCAGACCGGTACCGGTCCATGGGTCAAATGGTATCGGGCCGCAGGGACCTATACAAAATTTAAGATATTCTAAACAAAATCTTATTTTGAAAGAGGACCGGACCCTCTCCATCACATCTGTCCACGGCACGCTGTTGACTCCTGTTGAGATGCTTGCCTCTGTCACATTTTACTTCATGTCTGCCTCTAGTCCCGCACCTTGATACAGAGCCAGCTAGCTGCTAGCTTGCCAAGCTAGTGCGTTCAGCGGTTACAAGCCGCCCGTGTAAATACACACACACATTAAAACAGTGACAGAGGTTTTCTTTAGCCTGTGAGCCGGCACTTTGTTTCCATCTGAACTCTCCACAACTGTGCGGGCCATAACAAGGATCGTTTTCCATGACAACATGCACCTTGGACGGCTTTTCAGCAGGAGAATCACACACACCTTGCGCCATTACTGGGGATCAACGGCGACAGCGACTGCCTACGTCGTTTCCGCTAAGTATTCAAAACACTCGGCCGGTCCGTGAGAATATCCTCTAATATGGAACCGGCCCGTGGCGCAATGAAGGTTGGGGACCACTGCTCTAAGGCACATGTGTCAAACTGAAGGTACGAGGGCCAAATGTGGCCTATGGCATCATTTTAGGTGGCCCGCGAGCAGTTCAGCGACTGCTTTAATGTGCCATATGTGTCAAATTGAGGCCAGGATGCGGCCCTCTGTGCCATTGTATGTGGCCCACAAACACCTGAATTAACATCTGGCCCCTTGTGGGCCACCAGCATGCTGATGTGGCCCTTGGTGAAAATAAGTTTGGCACCCCTGCTCCAAGGGGAGTGTCCCGGAGTTCTAAATGATCTATGCTGTAGCCCATTTTTATCAAACATTTCAGTATTTAGAAATTTGATACATCAGAGAGGTCAGCGTGCCCTTCAACTCTAAGCAGCAGATTGTCCCCCTCTTTTCTCCTGTTCTTCTTTCAGCTAATCCATTTGGACAACAGGTCTTGTGTTTTTTTGTACTGTGGACCAGATGTTGGTGCTGTATTACACTTAGGGAAAAAGTCGGGCATGATTACCTCACTATTACAATATCAACGTTTATTTGCTAAAGTCAGTAGGAACTCTTGATAGGGGTAAGCTTGTGAACCACTGAAAGCATGGAGAGATTTCACAGCTGAGTGAAGTGCAGGAGTCAGGCGTGGACGGCCAAGAATGAAATGATCTATAGTCCAGTACTAGTCAGGATTACTGGAGGCCTCTGCTCAAGGGTTCATCACAACAAATCATCTGCTTCTGCCTCCTTCTATCCTTCATATCCTCAGCTGAAATATCATGTCCTATCTTACTACATGCATGAATTTCCCTATACTCTACAAAGTAGAGCATAGCATACTATCAACGCACACCTTTTCTTAATTCATATATTAATGTGAACATTTTACATATGCTCTATTTATATATTCTCTCCTACCCTCATTTCTGTTCTGTTCTTTGAGCTGGTGGAGCTTTAGATTTGTATTCTCAAAAGATCAATGGATCAGTGAAGTACCTACCCACCAATATATCCACTATCTGTCATCTGTTCGAGTCTAACTATCACAACCTAGCTTATTTTACCTTATCTCTGACCTGCTTCACCCTTGCTGTGCCTCTAATCTGGCCATTCCAGACCCTCCTATTACCGAAGAAAAGTTAATTGCTGCCACATCCACCTCAGCCTTCTGTTGCTTGAGAGAGCCACTGTATCACTACCGCCCTGCAAAACTTCTCCCTACAAAGCACCCTGACACTTAATCATCCCACCTTGTCTGCGCTCCATTCTTCAGCTCGGTCTAGTGGTAGATGTATTATTGAATTCCAAGTTCACAAGAAGTCTTATGTCGATGTACTGTATGTGGTGAAAATGTGTCACCGTGATGAGTAGTAGCAGTGGATGTAGTGATTGACTGAGTTGAGCTGTCGCTGAACAGTTATTGGAGACAGTTGGATCATTTCCTCAAGTAGTCCGAATTTCTAACCATTTGTCTTTCTTCTACCAGGTTACAGACACCCATCAGCCACCACAGTTGCCAGGACAGTCAGAATTCTGCATACACTGTTATCTCTCATCAGCAAGCATTTGAAATGTGATAAGTTTGAGGTCAATACCCAAAGTGTTGCCTATCTGGCTGGTATGTGTGAAAATAGCTCAGCATGTTACCTCACATTTTCCTCTGTCAGTGCCTGTTTATCAGTCACTCACTTACATCTGTTGTTTTTTAGCACTTCTCACTGTATCAGAAGAGGTACGAAGTCGATGCAGCCTCAAACACAGAAAGTCGTTACTGCTCTCAGACCTTTCCATGGACCCAGTACCCATGGAAACATATGCAAGTCACATCAATGACCCCAACTGTCGGTGAGCTGATGAATCCAGGATGACGACTTTTGGTGAAAGCTGTAAATGACAATGTGCTCATTTAAAAATCACGAGTTTTGTGGTATAACCAAAATGCATCAAAGTCACCGTCAGCAAAGAAATTGAACGCTTGTCTTTTTTATTACACAGGTGTATTTATGTTTTTCAGTGTTATCATTGCTTTGTGGTGCCCCAGGTTCCTGTCTGATGTATCGCACATTTTTGTTACATATTCTATATTATTGCTACCCCTAATTATCACTATGTACCTGTATCTCATAACTCATACCTTAGACCGGTTGTCTTAATATACAATCTACTGTAAAAGCCGTGCACTTAAACATGTGGTTGTCATCAAGCCCCCAATCATTGTCCTCTCACACTCCCACAGAACCCTAAGGGAAACTCAACCATGGACTTCACCTCAGGTTTCACAGCGTTACCTGTCAGCCCATCACTATCCCACTGTAGGCCAGATCAGTCCACGAACACGCAAGTCTATGAGCCTCGACATGGGTCAACCCTCACAGGCCAATACTAAGAAGCTCTTGGGTATTCACGCTGATCTAATACTGATTCTGTATTAGATCTGTATCTAGTATTCTGTCAAGGACCATATATACACAGAGGTGAAAGAGTCTTCATTTTTCCCATCATTCAGGCACTCGGAAGAGTTTCGATCATCTTATATCAGACTCCAAAGCACCAAAAAGACCAGAGATGGAGTCAGGCATGACCACTCCTCCCAAGATGAGACGTGTGGCAGAGAATGACTACGAGATAGGTAACTGAACTCGTTGTTGTCAGTCCTTGTCTGCCTTAAAGAGGTCACTTTGACCTTCTTGTGTCAAGCTTTGAATCCTCTCTTGTTCTGAAAACAGAGACGCAAAGAATTGGGAACTCCCACCTGCGAAAGGTGTCTGTCTCTGAGTCCAATGTTCTTCTCGATGAGGAGGTGCTAACAGATCCCAAGATCCAGGCTTTGTTGCTCACTGTGCTGGTGAGGAACCTTTGCACACCTTTCCAAACAAATTCAAGCCTCACTCTTTTGATTGTAGGTTGCAGCAGACTGTAGTGTTTTCTGTTTGACTTGTGTCTACATCATCTGTGTCTTTTTTTATGCAGGCCACCCAAGTCAAATACACTACTGATGACTTTGACCAAAGGATTCTGTACGAGTACTTGGCTGAAGCGAGCGTTGTCTTCCCAAAGGTTTTTCCAGTGGTGTAAGTAGCCACAAGTGTATATCAAAACTGAGGTTTCGGTATCTTTAATACCTTAATGCATTTTGTTTTTTCTTCCCATACAGCCACAACCTCTTAGACTCCAAGATCAACACTGTGCTGTCCATGTGCCAGGACACCAACCTCTTGAACCCAGTCCATGGCATTGTCCAAAGTGTCGTGTACCACGAGGAGTCACCCCCACAATACCAGCCCTCATACTTACAGAGTAAAAAAAAGTCTTCCACTAGTGTTGTGCATCATGTCCATCCTATTACCTGACCAATAGTTGCCCTATAAAGTGTTTCTGAAAATGGAAAGTTTCTTTGACGTTGTGAAAGGATAAGGTTTGGCAGACATAGTGCTCCTGCAAGAGAGCAGGTCGTACTTTCTAGATGTTTACGCCTTTCTTTGTTTTTCACCTTTTGCCCATCCAATTTCTCCTCCCTCCTCCTCGCTCACTAATTTCACAGGTTTTGGCTTTAATGGCCTTTGGAGGTTCGCTGGGCCGTTCTCCAAGGTATGAATGGTGACTTCCCCTTTCATATTTTGCAATTCCCAGCCAGCTTTGGCTGTCACAAAGGCAAAAATCATCTTACGAGGAGATTGTGGTAATGTTTTCCTACATGAACGCTGACGAATTTACTGCGTTAGCATGTGAGTTGATAGCAATATTTCCTCAAATTTGCTCATTGTCAAGATTCTTTTAATTCATTTTCAGAGGCTCAAAAGTTGAAAAGTTGATGAAAGCCAGAGAATTTGCACATGTACCAATCCACTTTAAATGTTCAATCATTTTCCTGAATCAAAGTTTGCACGTCCACTGAAATGGGAAAGTCTAGAGCAGGGGTCAGCAACCCGCGACTCAGGAGCCGCATGCAGCTCTTCAGCGCCGCCCAAGTTGCTCCCTGGAGCATTTTAAAAACTGTATGAAAATGGAAAAAGATGGGGGAAATATATAACTTTTTTGTTTTGATATGATTTTTCTGGTAGGACAAATATGAGACAAATATTCTTGAGATTCTCCAATGCTGTAAAAATGTTAACAATAAGTATTAAATTCATTAATGAGGCTTACATAAGGCTTTTAATTTTTATTTTTCTTTGCGGCTCCAGACAGATTTGTTTTTTGCTTTTTTGATCCAACATGGATCTTTCAACATTTTGAGTTTCTGACCCCTGGTCGAGAGCCTTTGATGAATTTGATTGGGTCGATAGTGTCACCCAATTTATCGCAAAGATGGTAGATCCAAATTTATAAAGTCTGCTTATTACACTGATTTTTATTTATTAATTTGGTGACTTATTACACACCAAATTTATTGTTTAAGTTTCCCTCCCTGATTTAGGATTATTTTGATGCACTGAATCAAAAAATGACGATGGTTTTGCTCAATCAAGTTAACTTTCTCAACTAAGCTACATATTTGTTTTTTTTTGACTTTTTTGTTTACATGTATGAGTATTTTCACAATATTATATAAAATTCTTTTATAGTTAGTCATGCACTGATTAGCTGTGTCAGTTGACCAAAGGCAAGAGAAGAGAGGGAGACAAGACACACTTCTTACATCCCCTGACGAGGAAATTACATATTTTTTTACTCTTACAGATACGCACATGGAAGTATGCACACCATGTCATGCAGTAAGGGAGGGTCCCAGCCCCAAGCACTCTGATCTTGAATCAGCACATTGTCCCAGAGCTCACTATAATGAAATTCAATTACCTGCCTTTGGAGAACTTCCTGACATCAGTGAGGAAGATTCCTCCATTTTATTAATATGTTCTGTTAGAGAGAGATTTTTTTCTCCTAAAACCTTTTTTTGGGTGAGAAATATTAACAAAAATCAGCTGATAATTTCTCAAAAATGCAATCAATTTCGTGAGAAGATTTTTTTATATCAAATGTGCAAAAAAATGAGTGTCATTTTTGGATTCAGCAGTGCAAAATGGTCTTAATTCTGTCGTAAAAACATAGACAACTCTCAGTTTTTCTTTTTTGGTAACCCAGTGTTATTTGAGTTTATAGAGTTGGACAGAAAGCAGTCATGAAAAGATTTGGACAGGCATTGAATGAACTTAAACTCAAGTATCAAAAATTGTTAATCTTACTGTTTTGATGGGTTTGTTTTGTTTAAATTTGTTCCAAGTTACACTATCTCCTCACACTATGGCCTTTCTTCATCCTTTTATTTTTTGAGCTCGTTATCTGAACTCTCGCATGTTCTGTGCTGCCTCTCATCCCAAAGCAAACACAGATACCAGATTATGCAGAGCTGATCGTCAAGTTTTTGGAGGCATTGATTGATAGCTACCTGCCAGCAGCCGATGAGGAGCGAGGAGAGGAGCAGCTACGTACACCCACTTCCCCATACCCTCCGACCACCCAAAGCCAGCTCAGCATCACTGCCAACCTGAATCTTTCCAATTCCATGACCTCACTGGCCACCTCACAGCACTCACCAGGTCCGCACACACACACACGCACTCCAACAGCAGGGAAACAGTAAACTCTATTTCTGAGCATTGCTCTGACATACAGTAGTTACTGCTTGCTCTTTGAAGTAATTTGTGTTTGAAGTAATCACATAACAAGTGTTATTACACGGCTTGTGTAAATGCTTGGTTCTGATTGGCCAATATTGGTCACGTGAGCGGTCATTATTTTCGTATAATGACCGCTCAACTATCAATAACGGACCGCTGCGAAATCAAAGACTCAGAGTTGAACTTCCTGCATTCATATCAATCCGCGCCAAAGCGTCTAGTTCCACTCTGGATTGTTTACGTACTTGTTGCCCGCGTCACGCTTCGTCACAGAGCAAACATGAGCAGTTTAAAAATTATTTTCAACATATTTTGGAAGCATGAAACTTTCGATGCGTGGGTAAGTATGATACGTGTATTTCAAGCTGCGGCGACAAACACACGTCGGAAGAAGTGACAGAAGCGCGAATGTAAAAGCAGAGTACCTGTAGCCGTTACGGCACTATTTTCTCGCGGAGGCGAAAATATCGTTGCCTACACTTTTGCAGAAAAATGAAAGTAGCCTTGTTATGAACGATTCTGACAACTGTATTATTCATTAATGTTTTAAGCCGTGTAATAAGCGCGATAATGCCCTTGTCGTCGGTCATTGTTGCA
>OMPJ01046569.1:0-12390 GCA_900312935.1 Carapus acus | reverse complement strand
CCCCCCCCCTCCGCTTCGCGTCGGGTGGTGGGGACACCTCTCGGTGATTATCAAGCAACAATGACCTCCGACGCGTACATTATCCCGTACATAATTGTCAACAATTAGAGATAGTCTTAGGCAGAGGTCATCAACTCTTTGGAGATTGAGGATCACTAACAGGACTTGTTTGATGCAAACTTCCCTAAATAACATAACTTCATAGATTACTTTTCATTAGTAATAATAATAATGGAAACAGTGATAATGCTGGTCAACACCAAATTTTTTGTTTAGGTTTTTTTTTTTTTGGTTGAAATAGGATCATTTTGATGTGCTGAATCTAAAAATGACATTGGTTTTGATCAATCAGGTCAACTTTCTGAACGAAGCTACATATTTGATTTTTGATGTTTTTGTACAGGTATTTTCACATCCTATGATGCAAAATTCTTTAATATGCCCTGCAATTGACAAACTCTGAAGATTTTGCATGCGGCAACTTATGACTCATTCTTTTTTTGTTCTTTTTTTCAAAATACATGTGAATAAAATGTCTTCGACTGGTAGATCTTGCAAAAATAAGCCTGATGTATTCTGCTACATGTGCAGTGAATATACCATTATTCATAACAGAAGTGAAGTCACAAGTTTCATAAAGCATGTTTACCATTCTTCTTTTGGTATTAAACTTGGTGACCTCAATAAAGCCAAACTTGGTACGCAAGTCATGTACCGAGTATCTTCGTCCATGCACCAAAGGCGAGAGAGGAGAAAGAGAGGATAAACTTGATTAATCCCCTGAAGGGGAAAGTACATAGTTTTCACTCTTAAAAGTACACAGGTGGAAGTATGCACACCATGTCATGCAGTAACAGGAGGGTCCCTAGAGTGAGGGGGCTGCCCATTCTGAAAGTGCCACTGAGCTGGGGGTTAGGTGCCTTGCTCAAGGGCACCTTGGCAGTGCTCAGGTGGAGAACTACAGTTCCTCCTGTCACTAGTCCATCCTCCAGTCTCTTCTGTAGTCACTCGGACTTGATCCGGCCACCCTCTAGTCCACAGGCATGGATGAGAAATATTAAGACAAATCAACTAACAAAATTACAAAAATGTAATCAATTTTGTCAGAAGATGGGATTTGATCAAATTAGCATAAAAACCTGACCCGATTTGAGAAAAATGGATGTCATATTTGGATTCAGCAGTGCAAAACAGTTCTTATCCAGTTGAAAAAATCAAGAGAACTTTCGATTTTTGTTTTTTTGCAACCAAGTGTAATTGTTGTAGTAGTAGTAAGTTTTTGAACATGCCGTGTGGGCTCCCCAAGTGATCCTTGCAGGAGCACATGACCCCACGGGCAAGGCGTTGGTGACCCCTCATCTAAGGATACAGTTCCTAGCATGCTTACACACAGTACTTTTCGCCGTTTTGACCATATGCCCTCCTCCTCTGTTTCTATTCCTCTCGTAGGTGTGGACAAAGAAAATGTTCAGCTTTCCCCAAGCTCTGCCCTCTCCGGTGGGAGTCGGACTCGCCATGGCTCAGCAAGCCAGGTTCAGAAGCAGCGCAGTGCCGGTAGCTTTAAGAGGCCCAGCATCAAGAAGATTGTCTGAAGAGGCCTAAAAGACTAGACAAGACCCAGACCCATCCACCACCTCATTCACGGTCTGCCAATCAGGCACCATGCTGCACTCCTTTTTTTTTCTTCTTCTTCCTCTTTTTTTGTAATGTTTTTTTACCGTAGTTTCCTTTTTATTTCCTGCATCTCCTGTGATGCCATTACTATGGCGTGTCAAGGCAAAGATGGAAGATGTCAGATGTGAAGATGAGGGCAATTCTCCACTGCTTTTACTACATTTCATTGAAGCAGTGAAATGAACCAAGGCAAAGGGAGAACTTCAGAAGAATTCTTCATGCTTTTTCTGAGTAATTTAAGCAGAACAGGCAGTGGTACCTTGGCAGTGATATGTTTCTGCAGGCAAGACTGCAAGTCTGACTGTGTAAAACTGAAACTGCGAAAAAGCCACACGGATACACAGCCCTCGTGATGATATTAACATCATGTCCAGGTTCTTTTTTGGACATGAATGAAACATTTGGATTTTGACATTTGACATGTCTGTGTCGGCCTGTGGACGATCCAGTACAATGAGGTCCGATCTCACTATCCCACTGAGTGTATCCATCCCTTTACCTCTTTTTTGGTGACATGTTAACTTTCCTCTCTGCGGGAAGATGGACCAAATGATAACAGAAACTTCAGAATGCTAGGACATGGTACTTTGCCTCTCCTTAGATGTGTACATATTTACATAGAAAGATGATGTATAACATAGTCCTTAGTGATAATTTAGATGTTGATGTTTTCTCCATGGTGTGCCTTTGTCAGGGTTTTTCAATGTGTACAATTTGTAAAGTAAAAGTAAAACCTTGCTGGGGACAAACAACAGGTACTAATTATGAGGGCGTGCCGTCCATATCTCCACAAGTTAACACGCTGCCGAAGAGCCGTGTCATAACTGGCCTCCAATGATCGTCAGATATACAATCATCCATATACCCTGTTGCCTGAAAGTATTTATCCTGTACAGCTTGGTAGTGCTATAAAAATTTTTGAAACACTTTCAGTGTATCAACATGATTAGAAAACACTAGGAGGAAAGTGCAGCTTTGTGAATAGCTGCAAGCTTCTTTTTTTGCATTTGCATTTATTGGGATTTGTTGTTTTTAGTTTGGTTTTTGAATATTTTTATTTTTTTACAGCTGTTTTTTCAGTGAAAAACATTTTTTTATTTGTTCAACACAATTATGAAAAAAATGTGTAATGGGCAATAATCCCCGATTTTCAAACTCCCTTGTCTACCTTTTTTCTTTTTCTATATGAGAGGGAGAAAGAAAAACCAGTCGTAAGTTCTGAGTGATGTGCTGCCATTGAACTCTTTCCCCTCTGTGTGAAATTTATTTATTGATAAACCTTGGATGATTAGGTGATAAGCAGAGAGGAAGTGGACATGTGTGTTATCACGACATGTTGCAGCCTTTAATTTGACACAGTTTCACATCAACGCCCTAATTAAGGTAAATGTCTGCACTGGATGGCCTACATTCCAATACATGAGTAGATCTTTGTTTGCTTTTGAAAAGAATAATCCAAACCTTTGTTGCTGGTTTTTGTCAGATATCCGTCCGCTGTCAGTGCCATATGCATTTAAAAGAAACTGTCTCAGTGTTCGAAATTCAACCATGTACCTTTGCTATGCGCTTATGCAAAAGCCAACAGAAGTTATGAAAGCATTGACTGTACACTGTCGAATGAGGAAGGAAAACGACTTTTTACTCCATTAAAGTGGGATCACGGTACACACATCAGTGCAATTGATATTTTATAGTTGCTGAAGCCATCCAGATCGTCATCTCCTTAAAGAAAAGAGTGAAGCTTTACTGTCCTGAATTTGTGTGTTTATTTAGATCTTAACATGCGTTTCCCCCTCTACTGAAGAAATCATCTTGACGCCATTGTGAAACTGGTCCTTTCAGAGCGACCTTGAAGGACTTTCAGAGCAATCTTGTAGAGCAACCTCGACAGACTTAAAGTTCAAATTATTTCCTGGGTTTGTGTGTGTGTTGTTCAGAAGTTACAACCAGAATTATACTTGTCTAGCTCCCCACTATCCTATTGCCTCCTCCTCAAAATTTTGGAGTTGGATGACACCGATCGCATTTTGACACAAGGTACAAATGGAGAAAGGGAAACCATCGATTTGACCAATATCCAGTGTTCAACATTGTCTGGGTGTCAGGAACCACAAACTCAACAGCAAACATCAGCATTTATTCTGTAACCCCTTGTTACACACCAGCATCTTACCATCAAACACGGAAAACTGATGTAGAGCTCTCAAATATAACCAGCCGTGGATTTTTGTCATTAATGAACAACGCACTGTAACAGATTGTGCTTTGCTGAGTAAAATTTAGGTCACACATGACTGGGTCCTTGTACTAACAGGTCTGTAATGTAGCTCAGATAATGCACCATTCAAAGTAACATCTAGATTAGATTTTTTCCTGTGGTTTTCATGGCAGCTATACATTTTCCTGTTATTTCTTTTCTGCATTAAGTGAAATTTAATGAATCGCCTCACTGATCATCGCATCTGCTCTCAAATTCATGGTGCATATATAATGGATCGTCATAGCACCGTTAAGCTGTTTTATTTGTAATGCTGTATGACAACAGCTCAGACCAGCTGATGCCTGAAAAATCTGACTATTTTGTATGATCTTGAAAGCAGTGATGTGAAATTTAGCTTTTCACTTAAATGCACTGTGATATTAATGAGTGCTGTTGCTGCATAATGATCTGCTGTCCAACATGCACACAACTGTGGCTGGGTGTGTGTTGTCTAGTTGTCTGTGTCGTTGCAGCTTTTCATTCACAACTCGGCCTCAGATTTCCTCCAATATGTCTCTCATGCCTTAACATCTATGCATCTGTCGGCAGGCTCTCTGTCTATTCCGCCTACATAAGTCTCCCCTCTCACCACAGATCAATGAGCACCTGTTGCACACAAAGTTTAGCCATTTCCTCTTTGCCTTTGAAGCAGCATTTAATTACTCACCTCAGAGCACGAAATAAAGACAAGAAGGAGTAGCAGAAATGGGTATGTGGGGAAACTGTAACATCAGGCAGAGTGAACACTTTGTGTTAGTCCATTAGAGGGTCCTCCTGGATTGGGTTGGTTTTTGGACAGAAAGAACACCAAACTTTTGCTGCTTTTCAAGCAAAGCGTCTGGCACCAACCACATTTCGGTAATCACATTAGATAATGAATTATTAAAACAATTCAAAACACCTAGCTGCAGCTTTGTCAAAGAATTAATAGGGTATGAAATGAATGATGTTTGACGTGTTTTGCTAACTGAAGCTCATTGTGAAGGCTGAGTGTGTGAAAGTTTAGAACAACCTTACCTCGTCCACCGAGGGCAGGTTATTAAAATGCAGAGGTTGATTGTGATATCAGTTCAACAAGTAGTTTGTGTTTCATGTAATTCCACCTGAATGTCTGCTCATTATTGCCAACTCATCATGGCTCTCCACCATCTTAAACAATGAGCGAAATATTCCCCTGCTATTGAAAACAGCTCTCTGCAAAGACTTAGAAATACACCTTTAACAAAACATTTAACAGGGAAGCCGATTGCAGCCCAACATTTTTGATACATTGCCATGATGTCCACGATTTAGTTCTACCTGTGTGTGATGGAAATATTAAGGAGGGATACATCCTTAATACAAGCATTGAACTTGCACTAATTAAAATCAGAATTTTGAGTTTGTAAAGATAAAAAAACCTCAAATGTGGCATGTTTTATTTCATGTTATGCAAAATATTATGTCTGTAGAGTATTAGTCTTGAGTTTTGTTTTTAATGCAGTACGTGTGACGGTTGTAAATACTTTGTGTACAATTTGAGATGGTATATTTACTACACTGTACATACATGTGATATTGTATCATTTTGTTTTTGTAAAGCAGATAGTTTCTGTATAATAACATACAAATTGAACTATCCCAGTGTTAGTAATAAAATGTTTTGCTCTCCAGAGGGTTTGACGCTGTGTGGTATCCATGTGGAGACACTCCTCATTACATTTCAGAAAAGAGAGAATCGATGGGGAATCCTGCGATGACTACAAGTAGTCTGCATTACACTGAAATCATAATCTTGCCAGTCAGTTGTAACTTTTTCATATTTCAGTGTTTGCAAACAATGCTTTAAAGGTTCACCTTCTGCTAAATTAAACAATAGCAGGAAACTTGGTACTAAGTCTCTGTCTTGGGACTATCAACATTTATCTGACTCTGAATGATTTCCTGGTGAGGTACTCTCTCCTACCAAATTAAATTTCTGGGTGAAATCTGGCAAAAAGGTGACAATAGTGCTCTTGATGCTTCGCTTTAGAACAATGATATCAGACATTTCACACTTTCAACAATTTTCTCTCTCTGAAATGGAACAATGCTACACAGTACTGAACACACTCAATGAGAATTTGGCAGTACTGTAATCTGAAGATGTGTGTGTGCAGCCAAAATAATGCAAAGAGCCCTATGGTAGAAGTTCTTACTTGTCTTATGGGACAGGACTTTGCAATACAAAAGGTAAAATGTGTACTGCCAGTGCACAATTCAGCCAATGGTCCCTTCTTTGACATCACTGTCCCCACCTACAATGGTATCACTTCGTTGAACCTGATGGTGTTGGCCACATTGTGGCTGTCGCGCCAACACAGATGAACACAAAGAAAGGTTCACGCAGAACAGACCAGAGGCGTCTTCGGCCTTTCTTGTAAAACATGTTCACTCTCATGCATTTTGTAGCACATGCGTGTTCCCGAGTACTGATGATTCTCAGTGATGGATAGTAACAGGTGTCACTCTCTGCTTTGTCCTCATCCTCAGCCAGTTCCTTTGTCTTCATCACACTGACATGTAGATGATCCTGCTCCCATGTTGACAGAGGAAACTGCTCATGGTGAAGTGGCGTGTTTAGCACTTCATTCGTCAGATCAAGCAACAGAATGTGTCTCGACTGACCTTTGTTATTGAGCTGTAATAGGACCTAGTGGGCCTCAAGACATCTCAAAGCTGCAGCTGCAGCTGGATAACAACAAAATGATTATGTCAAGTTGAAAGAAACAAGCTAGCTAGCACTTTGGCAATTCAATTTAAATTTTTTTTCCTCTCATCATAGCTTCATTTGATCTGCTAGTGATTATAATACACTACCATGAAAGCATGTATTTCTACCTAATTTATATTTACATTTTCAACATCAGCAATGTAAAAATTAAATGTCATTTCAGGCATTTGCTTTACTTTGTCTTGTGCAATGAAAGAGGGAAGAAATCTGAGCAAACTATTTTGGAGTTGAGCCGAATTGTGCATTAAGAGGAGAAGGTCAAGTAAGTAAAATGTATTTCTATAGCACCCTTCACATTGATGAAAACACAGAGTGCTTTACATTAAGACAGATAAAACAGATAAAACCGAACCAGTGATCGCAAAAACCTCTTAACAGGATCTGACCCATCTTGACAACATCGACCCAACTGAATAAATAAATAAATAAGTAGCAATAAAAAGACAGTGCTTCGTCAGGTGTGAGTGCAGTTTTTACTGGGAGACAGGATCAGATATTGCACAATGAGAAGAGTAATGATAGAGCTTTGAGCCTATGTTGAGAATGCTTGACGGAAAAGATAGGTTTTTAATTGTTTTCTAAAGCTATCTATGGACTCGATCTCTCTCAGAGCCAGAGGGAGTGCGTTCCAGAGACGTGGTGCCACTTCTGCAAAGGCCCGGTCTCCCTTGGTTTTTAAGTACATTGTCATTCATGACTGTGATAATGTAAACATTGTATCACTGAATTTCCAATATTATGAAACATCTTCTGATCCGAGCTAGGGCACATCTGCAATGATGTATCCTTAGATCACTGGGTGTTTAGGGTCTTACGAACAGCAGACACCCTCCCTTAGGCGACCCAGCTGAGGTTGATCAGGCCTCAGCTTGTTCCCCAGCAGAGCTTGACCACGGATCCGCCCTCTTTATCCAAAGCCACCTGGAGACTTTCTCTGCCATTTCTGTGCTGTTGTAGATCCTCTCACCTGTAATGCCAAGTGCAGTGTATGCTCTGCAGAGAGACTGCCCCACAAAGCCCCTGCACCCCACCTCCACAGGCATGCACCTTGCCCTGCAGCCTCGGCTGTGGCAGTTGCTCACCAGGCTGTCGTATTTCCCCCTCTTGCGCTCAAAGGCCTCTTCCGTGCGTTGTTCCCATGGCACGGTGAGCTCCAGCATGACTCTGTGGGATGCGTCCGGGCTCGGCTCCTCCTCCGTCCCACCAGGTACTAGACCTGTGCATTGTGATGCTTGCAGTCGCTCCTTGCATTTCATCTACGACTGCTGGATCTTCAGGCTCTTCTCATTCTTACAGATCTTTCCGCACAAGCGCTCTCTGCTCGTCAACGCTCGTCAATTCAAGGTTTTTGGACCAAGACAAATTGGTATTTGTTTTTCTGTGGTATTTTTTGAAATGAAAGTTTACATTTCTGATCCACTCAGACCCATCGCGTCAAGGCAGGCAATGTAGGCAACAAAGGAATCAAGACTGGTCATGAATAAAATGCAACCACAAACTTGTGAGCGCCCCTTCAATTTCTGTGATGGTCAATGCATCAAAGTGCAATGACGGGTTACACCTCAAGGAGATTGAGATCCCCCTCAACTGGTCAAGGCAGATGGCCGCCCACCTGCAGCTTGGTCTGCTGAGGTTTCTTCCCACTAAAGGGGAGTTTTTCCTGTTCACCGTCACCTAGTGCGCGCTAATGGGAGAAATGTGTTGGGTCTCTGTCTGTAACATTATCTTTTTTAGAGTTTTAAAGTTGATAGTTTTTTTAATATTTTCTGTTTTTTTAGAGAAACATATTTTATAGTTACTGCATCATTTGCACTCCCTTAATATGTTGGTTGTTATGTGGTTGGTGTGGTGGTGGGATTTTTTTTTTGTTTTGGTTTTCAACAGCAATTCTTGTTTTGTCAAAAGTAATTATTGATATGAAGTGTGATGAAACTGTGATGAAAGTGTGATAAAACTTTAAAGTGTGACACAACTTAACAATATGTCTATGATTTCTAAAATCAGTAAGAGTAGAATAGGGGGTATTTAGGTATCATGCTCCTGTCCTGTGGAATCACCTTCCAGCTTCATTCCAAGCGGCGGACACCCTCACTATTTTCAAGAGTTGGCCAAAAACTTTCCTTTTCAATAAAGCTTATAGTTAGACAAAACTATACGGCTAGAACAAGGTGACGCACTGAGCTTTCCTCTCCTCCTCTTCCTCACTCTCCTCTCCCTCTCCACCTCACTTGCACCCATCCCTTACCTGCATCCCTGTCGCGTAAATTCGTGTTACTAATTGGGCTTCTTCCCCAGAGTTTTGTCTTGTGCTTTATTAACCCGCAGCCGGCAGCAAGAACACCACCAGTGATGATGGACCTCCAAACATCTGGGTCCTGCTCCTGCTGCTGTGCATCCCTATACCTGTGCATCCCCACACCTGTCTCTCTCTCTCTCTCTCTCCCTCTCCCTGTATCTCTCTCTCTCTCTCTCTCTCTCTCTCTCTGTCTCTTTCTCTGTCAACTCAATCGTTCAAGGCAGTTCGCCGCCCACCTGCAGCCTGGCCTGCCCGAGATTTCTTCCCTTTTTCAGAAATTTTTACTCGCCATTGTTGCTAATGGAGGATATGTTTGGTCTCTGTGTGTCCATCCCATAGACCTTTGCTGTTTACATGCTGAGAAGCACCACCTGCTCCATTTTGTAAAGCATCTTGCGATAACCCCTGTTATGATTTGGCGCTTTACAAATTAAATTGACTCGACTTGACTTTACTTGAAATGTGGTTCTTGTAGTCTTTGGCTGGGTAAGTGCGCCAATAAATCATTAAATAGAATATTGTGTATAGCAGATGCATTCTGGAAATCAGAGGTCGGAGATTGTGAAGTGGCAACAGGGAAATATTGAATGTTAAGTGGTGAGGGATGACCTTTGGAGGTAGAGAGTGGAAGCAGAAGAAAACAGAGCCAAGGATTATTTGATGGAAACTTGGGAAGGAGGTGTTGTGCCAGGAGTCATGGAGGGATTGTGACGAGTTCCAAATGATTGGGAGGGTTCGGCTGAACAGGCAGGAAGGTGTGTGGTGTTTCTGCTGGACCGTGGAAATAAGTGGTGGTGGGATATGGGAGTCCACATGAGCATGGTGGTTTCAAACTCATTTGCACCTTGGGCCACATCAGCATGGCGATGGCCCTCAAGGGGCCAGATGTTAATAAGCGCTTGTGGGCTACATACAAGAGATTCAAAGCTTTGTTGTCATATGCACAGTATAGAAACAGGTTTCCCTGCACAATGAACTTACTTTGTTGCCCTGCATCGGATGCCGCGCGTAAGGAAGATAGAATGGCGCGGAGGGCCGCATCTGAGCCTTAAATTCACACCTATGGCACATCAAAACAGCCGCTGAATCACTTGTGGGCCACATAAAATGATGCTGCGGGCCGTATTTGGCCCCCAGAACTTGAGTTTGACACATGTGATCTAGAGGAAGATGAGGGGAGATGAGGACAGCAGACAGTACTTTGAGGCTCAGTGCGTGGCAGAGAATGCAGGGTACCAGGTGTGTGGTGAGCAATATACTGTAGGTTAGACCAGCGTTGGGCCACATGTGGCTCTTTCAGCCTTGTACTGTGGCTCTGCGTGGCTTAGGAAAATGAATAAAGCCCTGTGTAAAGATGAAACTGAAACTGACTTCATACAGCCCTGAGTTGCGGATGCTTGTTATGTCATGTGTCTCTTGCTGCATAATAACAGGTGATTTTGCTGAAGTGCTTTGCTGCATATGAGGGAGAGGTGAGATCTTCCACTCGCTGCCCCTTTCCGCCAAGCTGACAACTTTGTTTTTGATGTAAAACTGTTTTTGTGGATCCCTGTGCTTTTGTGTCGGTGGAATACAGATCCGAATGGCTCTTTGCGTGTAAAAGGTTCTCGACCCAACGGCTAGACGGTTAACAAGATTGGCATAACAGAGAGACAGCTGGACAGGATGTGCAGCTGGTTAGCGAAGTGAGGGATCAAGAGGGAAAAGTGCAACTGAATGAGCAGTATTTATTGTCACAGCGCAAATACACACTTGTACATTTCAGCGCAGGTCATGTCAGTCACAGGAAAATGCAGACGTTTTACACTGTCAATAATCATCAATGTCCATCCCATAGCCCCTGAGTGTTAACATGCTGAGGAGCTCTACCTGCTCCATCCTGCAAAGCGCCTTGAGATAACTCCTGTTGTGATTTGGCGCTATACAAATTAAATTGAATTGAATTGGTATAGACTGTCATATGGCCATTTGCCCAGCAGAGGGCAGTATTCAGCTCTTCCAAAAGGTCAATTCAGTTCAATTTTATTTGTACAGAGCCAAATCATACAGAAGTTATCTGAAGGAAATTTGATAAGATGGAGCAGGAAGCAACCTCAACATTTAAATGTTAAAACTCGAGATTGACTTACAAAGACCCAACATTTCCCCCATTAGCAAGCACTGGGCATCTGTGGCAAGGAAAAACTCCCCTTTTACGAGAGGACACCTGAGGCAGACCCAGACTGCAGGCAGGCAGCTGTCTGCCTCGACGAGTTGAGTTAAAAGCAACAGAGGGGGAGACAGATATAGAGATGCACAACAGTAATCAGCACAGCAGTTATAAGCAATAGTGGCTTGATAGACTGAATCTAGCATGCATAAAGAATATGTAGATATGTCTAACTGCATGTGGATCAGGAGCCGGACGCGTATGTTTGCCGGCCTGTCATTAGTGGTCATGTTCCAGCTGTAATCTGCAGGTTAATATAGCACAGGAGCAGCAGTGGGGCCCACAGACGCGGTGCGCAGGCCCGCCGGTGGGTGGACACACCCTGGCGCACATCAACCACTGTCCCAGTTATGGGTAAATAGCATGGGTAGATGGGGCTCATAGCCTTGGATGGCAACCAGTCTACGAGAAGGACACTCTGAACTAAAACCGCGTCTGCGAGGAGTTGCGCCCCACAGACCGCTATCAGCACAGTAAAGCCAACCATGGAGTGTACAGTCATAACAAACCCTATCCTTCTAGCAGCGGGAGTCCGCAGGAGCATCGCAACGGACGGCGGTGCTGGTCCTCCCTCGGGAGGGCACTATGACGACAGGACCTCAAACCCTGGGATTGTCCCAGGGAGGGTCCTGTCCGATCACAGCACCCCGTCCAATGCACTTGTGCACTGAAACCATTTGTGATGGGAACCCTCAACGCATGCACAGCGAGAGAAGAGGTGAGGTTGATGGAGGTAGCACACTGTGCTGAGGAATGGGGAGTGGAGATCCTGGGCATCCAAGAACACAGGATTGTGCACACTGATGACCCAATCGTATATCGCAGAGTGGAGAGGTGCACGTTCATCTCTGCATCAGCGTGGCGAAACGAGGCCCAGGCCGCAACAGGCGGCGTTGGGTTAATGCTGAGTTCCCGGGCGCGAAAGGCTCTTCGTCGGGTTTACCACCACACAGACAGGATCCTGATCGCAGAGTTTTTGGGAAACCCAGTAACAACAGTCATAGTCGTGTACTCACCCACCAACGTGGCATCATCTGACGAGGTGGAGGTGTTCTTTGAAGACCTAGTAGCAGCGGTCCGAGATGTCCCAGCACACAACTTCTTGGCAATCCTAGCGGACTTCAACGCAAGGCTAGGACCAGAGGACGTGCCTTTCCCTTACCATGACTCTATCAACCGTAACTGCGCCTACCTCACTG
>OMPJ01046568.1:652-19119 GCA_900312935.1 Carapus acus | reverse complement strand
TTGTTGTCTGAAGGCCGGCGCAGACATCATGTAGATATCCTCACAGATATGAGCGCGGACCTCTAACGCAGTGGTTCTCAAATGGGGGTACGCGTACCCCTGGGGGTATGTGGAGGTACTGCAGGGGGTACGTGAAGCTTTTCAAAATATCTTTAAAGTGCAATCTTCTTTTTTTTTTGATCCTAAAAAAGGTAACGTTTATTTTTTTGTGAGCAAATCTTTATTTATTAAGTTAATTTATTTTGTAAACAAAATACAATTTATTTATAATTAAGTTATAGATTTATTTCACATTTTAGTTATTTATGTATATACTTAATTTTGTACCATTACAGAGACCAATTTGAATTAGTAGCGTTTTGCATATTTCAGTTTTGACTGGTTTTATGCCTTCCTGGTGGTCACCGTCTTCTGTTTTTCTTTTTTGTTTCGACATGCAATGTTTGCAATATGGATGTATTTGTCAGGTTCACCGATATACCTGTAAGTTGTTTGGCTTTAATAAATCAGACAGTGATTTTACAGCACTGTACCTCTTTTTTCTTCCAAAAATGTTTTGCCCGTGTCAGGGGGTACTTGACTAAAAATATATTTTTAAGGGGGTACATCATCACTGAAAAAAGTTTGAGAACCACTGTTGTATCGCATTTATCAAAATCCTCTCTTGCTCTGTTGGTTGACATGTAGTTGCATTTGACAACTTGGAAATCTCTCCTAAAAACTTACTGCATGTGTTACTATATGCTACAAAGCCTATGTGGCTCTGAACAGTCTATGCAGTATTATTCACTGTACCTCATGACATATTCTGTCATTGCTATGTCATGTTTTGGCCTGCACGTAACTGTGGCAACAACATTTTTGTTAAGAGATTTTGCCCAGGACTGCAAGGCCTTGGTCTCCATATTTGTGCAAAAAGGTTTTTGTTGCGTCCTCGCTTTGTACCTCTTTGAGCTTTTCTTTGACCTCCACCAATACGGGTTATGTTTGCTCAGTCTGGTTTGATTAAAATCTGAGGGTGTGGCGTTCAATCATCTATTATTTTGACCTCCCTTATAAAACAGTTACGTGGGTTTAAGATGAAGATCAAAAGCACTTAAACTCGCAAGCAACAACAGTAATTACAAACAGGCCGAGTACTGTGTATCCACCAGTATTAGCGTCAATGAGGAATGAATCATTGACACACAGCTGTACACACTCACCTTTTCTTGTTGAGAACGACCAGTGTTGCAACCACAAAACAGATGAAGAGGATGATGGCGATGGGGACAAAGATCATGGCGTAGAGTATGTTTTCATATCCTGTTCGGTCAAACACACGGCGGTTATTCATCTCAGACTGTTGGGCTTTATGTTATGAAATCATCGCGGGTAAACAGATACGCAGTATGCGTAAAACTGTTTATCAAGCATTCATTTGTGTCTCTGTGTGAGTCTTACTTTCAGCCACGTAAATGTCGAGCATGTGTGTCCAGGATCCATTGCCAGCGAGTGAAGTAGCTCGGACTCTGACCGAGTAGTTTCCCGGACTGAGGTTGGAAAGCCGAACGCCGCGCTGGATCTGATATATCTGACCAGAGACGCACTCGTGTTTCTCAGCCTAGCACAAAACACATAATTAGTCAGCAATCATCAAGCATAGGTATGTAGGCACGTAGGTAGGTACTTAATTGATTAATTGATAAAATGCCATTGGTTTTTGTGTAGAGAATCGAGGGGGGAGAGTCGGCAAAACACAAATGACTATTCGCTACGCTATTGTTCTGCTGCCAATGGGCCAGTCAGGTGACACGATCGTACCTCATTGGCCAATTTGAACTTGATTTCATACATAAGTATGAGCCCATTTGGCCGAGGAGGTGCTGGCCAGCGTAGGAACACCCAGTCCTCGTGGCCCTCCCAGGACACCGGGCCGGGGATGTCATCCGCTTTCTCTGTGGAACCAGACGGTCATCATGTTATGTGCTTTATAATGCCACGATTCCTACTGCTGCACTCTTCCTGCTGAATACTGAGATGTATAAGTGTGATTACAGATGACTCGGTCAATAGTCACAAGACCCTCTCCTGACCTGCAGGCTTGGTTCTGGAGAAGACAAATTCCGCCGCACTGCAACGTTGGACCTGGCGGTTGCACGCATGGATGTCGATGCGGTAGACAGTGAAGGGTTGGAGGCCAGATATCTGCAGCTCTCGCTCCGTCACAGCCTGCTCCATGAACTCAAACTCGCGCTCCGATGGCTCCAACTCCACCGCGGAGCTGTTCCCGCTGGCTGTGAGAGGAGGGGCGGTGCTGCTGTTGGCGGGCAGCTGGCTGCGGCGAGACAAGGTGGCGTTGGCAGCGCCAAACACGTCTCTACGGCGACGGTCTGGTGGCCTGGAGGAGTGAGGGAAAAAATATTGACATAGTTAAGATGTAAGAGGGGAGGAAGACAGAGAAACGACAGCCAGCTCTGCATTGTGAACTTCTTGAGTAAGAATGAAGGCCAGATTACCGTGGTGTGAAAATTGAGTTGTGGAGGAAGTTTTCAAACACTTTTCGGTAGGATGCGTCGGCAGCCTCGGCCTCCAGGTCCTCCACAGACTTGGGGCATGGGCAGCAGGGGCCTTTGTCAGTGCCGTCAGGGTCTGGCTTGGTGGGTTTGGTGTCTTCTTCCTGGTCCCCTACGCCGGTGGCAGCAATCCTTATGGGTATTTTCAGCTCTGGAGAAAGACATATTATGTTGGGGCGGAACTCTCCAATCTCTCACGGTGGTGCAGCTCAGTGTAGCAGTACATTTGGATACCTTTGGAGCAGTAATTGTGCTGGTACAGCTCTCTGTCTTCAGGTTGCTGCTGCCATCTGACCAGGTAGTACGTCTGATTCCCGTTCGGTGACAGAGGAGGTGACCAGCGGACCACCAGCTGGGTGGATGAGTTAGAGTAAGTCCTTACGTCCAAAGGCATGGAGGGAGCTGGGAGACGGAGAGACGGTGAGTGAATTTCAGCCCTGCTCACTCTGCAATTAGACAAACTTCTTCCTCAGTGCTTTTGTGAAACCGGGAATCTATCCAGTCAGCACAGATGTGTCGTTCAGAGGCTGCAGGCCTGCTGCGTCTTAACCGCGCAGCTGGATTCATTTAAATCTGTCTCCGTTTTCATTCGATTACTGTAGCTGGATGCATTTGAGATAATTTTCCTTTTCTCTTTTTTTTTGAAGCCATATTTCATTCAAACAGGGTATCTTCACTTTATCATACAAAGAAATCAAATCCAGATTTCCATCCTGTAGTTATTCCAACTGAGCACAACAAGCCGGAGCCAATCCCAGCCTCTCACTGAGCATGTCCAGGGGTGATAGAATGTCTCCCACTCCAAACAGGTTTAATGAGGCGCTTGTTAGGTCACAGTCCGGTTTGGGCTCCAGCGCTGTTAAAGTGAAGGCAGCAGACTGCTGCTTCTTTGTTCCTGCACCCGGCCTCTATTAATCTATAGGTGCCCTTGGACATTTAGTTTAAGACTAATTAGGACCCACTTCATCTGGAGCACTCCACATTGAGACATAGTCCTTCAGGGAGTTCCCCATTTGAATTCCAACTGTGCTCTTGACAGCGTTAAGACAGAGAGCAAGTGACATCACCACCCAGTGTTTTTTATTATTCTGACCTCCCACATCACAGTTGTTCTCCTTCTCCTCTGCTTCAAATTAGTTTTAACTCTAAGTTTGTTCGGCTCGACAGCAGAAATGTTCTATTAGATGGAGCGAGATACCATTTGATTTGGAGAGACAAAAACAGGTGCTTGTTTCTAGGTTTGAAAGTATCGAGTAATGGCTCCTGTCGGCTGCTTAGTAAACGGCATACTCAAGAACCAACTTGAGAATCTCCTCTCACTTCTTCTTTCACAGAGTCTGATGTGTTCCAGCCCCCGTTCAGACCCGAAGCGACCAGAGGCACCACAAAGCATACCTGCAGGGCTGGTGCGGATGTAAACCACTTTGCTCTTGGCACTGGAAGTGGGCATGTGTTTGTCCTCCACTGTGAGGGTGATGGCCTTGACAAAGATGGCGTACTGCGTCCAAGGCTTCAGGCCTGACAGCAACACCCCGGGGTCTGAGTCCTTGTCCTGTGTCAACTCCACGTCCACCATGTTCCAGCTGTTGGAGCCGCAACCGTCCTGCCCGTCGAATTCAGTGATGTTCTGGAACGGGCTGCGAGTGGGAGGGCCACATTAGACAGGGAAGGATAGTCAGTGAGTGTGTAAAGTAAATAATTGCATTTCTTGATTTCATTACGTCCTTAGTGAGCTAAAACCTAGAGTAGAGCAACAGGTGCTATGCTCTGTCTAGTCTTAGTCTCTAGTCTGAGGGCAATGGCATGCTTGGCCTGCTGTTTTCTCATGTTTTCCCTTCTTATCATTGCTGTTATTGCAGCCTGCAGAAACCTACGCCTCCTTGTAGTAGACAATGAAGCTGATGAGGTCTCTGTAATCGTCTGGGCGGTATCGTTGCCAGGTCAATTTGATCCTTGTACTCCTGGTGCTGTTGGACTTGAACTTCAGGATTGTGCTCTCACCTACATCAAGAGTACCAGTTGGAATGGAAAGATTAAAGCCTGCTTGATAAAACTACAGAAAATGAACTAAATGTGGCTCTGTGCGGTAATGTGATACTCACAGCTGGCTCTGTCCCCGTTGTTCCTGAAGTCGTTCTTGTCAAAGCGGCCCTGGATACCCGTCTTCTCCCACATTTTGCTGATCTCAGATATGCAGAGCTTGGGGTTGGCTCGGAAGAACAGCTTCCCAGTCTTGATGGTCAAGTTGTGCTGCTTCCAGTCCCAAAGGTACTGCAGCTGCTGGTTGTCAAAGGCTGAGAAGGCGTACAAGCTGGGGACACAGGACAAAGATGCAATACACCACTGAACATTCAGAATCAAAATATCTTATGGATCTCTGAACTAAGTAACAGCCAGGTAGGGAATTTTTCTACATCTATTTGGGATTTGGGATTGAATTCTGTCAATTTGACTTTATTTGCAAGATGAAGGACATAGTGATAATTCCATCATGAGTTCAACCTGCTTCTCTGCTATCTCTGTGTTCCGCTAGTGGTGTCATGTTGATTCTTTGTTTGCAGGGAGTGGAAAAGGCCTGGATACACTCATTATTAAGAGCCCAATTCCTTTGAGATGACTTCAGAGTCACCACCGCAGAGCAGGGAGAGGGAGGAACAGCAGGGGAGGAGTAGTTTTTTTTATGACTCATTTGACAACATCCAGACAGGAATGAGTGGAATGTGTGTCTCGAGACAATACAATTCCTATGAATCTTAGTCTCAGGGACACAGAAGACAGAGAGCTGTGCAATAGATATAGAACAGTGTCAAACATCATTGTCAACCAGTTGGAGTGAAAAGCCGTCGTCGGCCTGAGTGAGTCTGAATAGGTAAGTGAGGGGTCTTACTCGTCGAGGAGTTCTTCTCCATCAATAAATCGGAGGCTGCGGAGGAAGGCCAAGGAGCTGAGCGTGTGTGAGTGTCTAATCCGCACGTATCCTGTCACCCTCTGGATCAAGCCGGTGAAGCTCTCGAGCTCTGCGACCATGTTGTCTGCACAAATACACACACAATGCCAGATCACCATTATCGGCCTCTATCTGGTTTTTAACATCGTAATTTAGCCCTTGATTTTTTTTTCATGAATTTTACACAAATTCACATCTTATCAAAGTTTAAAGACGTGGGAAAATGGTCAACACAAAACAGGACTCGGTGGCGGTGCTGGTGCAATGCAATGATGCCTCATTTCCAAACGCTATCGAATTGGCGGCAACGAACTAATATGGCCACCAGGGGGCCAAAACAAAGCACGTCACAGGTCTGCAACAGTCACAACATTCAGACACCCCTGACTGAAAACACAAAGGCAATGAGTCAGAGCGAGATTTCACGGGTGATTATCTCCCTAACATTAGGTTCTAAAAAGGAGAAACATCGCGCAAATCTGCAATTATCAACGTGTAATTAAATTATGATGCCATCTTTTTGTTGTTTGTTTCACTTGCAATGACACCTTTCACGATGGTATACTTATTACAAACTGTATTTTGTGAAAACAGAGTGATATTGTGGCGAAACTGTGCACAACCTGCGCTTGGTGGCAGGACCACAAATTGCCTTCGACAAGGCCGAGTGCGAAGGAATGGAAAAAACTGTTCTTCTGTTAGACACTCGCTGTAAGAATGTTCCGATGGGTTGGAAGCTTGCTTGGTTAGGGCTCATGCAACAGATTTGTTAGATAATATTTCTGGTTGATTAATTCGCTACGGCAGCATCATTGCACGCCGCAGTACTTACGGCCTCTGCGGATGTTGATTTGCAGGTTGCCTTTGATAACCGTGCAGCCTTTGAGGGACTGTGCGGCGTCCATGGAGTCGATGACCTTCTCCTCGCATATTTTGTCACACAGACCGTCGCAGGCGGTACAGAACATGCTGTAGACAAGACAGATACGGAGAGACAGGAGACAGTGAGGCGGCTTCTTCCGCGACATGCCAGCCCCTGTAGACAGCCTGTTTTGTAAGCTCTGACCTTTAGCTGCCATCACAAATACGGTGACATGACAATATTTTGGCACTTTTGTGATATCAATGAACCAAATGTCTCTGTTTCAGATGGTACAATGGTGCTTTGGATGAGGAAAATTCACATTGTTTCACAGTGGTTATTTTAAATGTACAAGATACAATACCTTGCCTCCAACATGAGTTATGTTATGGATTGTGCGTCTGGTTTGATTGCCGCTGCAGCAGGAGAAGCTCACCTGTTAGGCGCCGTGCGCGTGTATCCTGACGGGCATTCGGGCATGCACTCTCCGCCGTGGATGATGAAGCTGTCGAACTCGGGAAGGTGGACTTTGGAGCAGAGCTCGGCGCTGATGCAACGCCAACCCTCGAATTTGTAGGTGCCAGGCGGGCAGTCGGCCACGCAGCGCCCTTCGTGGTAGTAATGCAGACACGCGGCGCAGGCGGTGTCGCTGCCAGGGACTGTGCAGCTGCCCAGACACTGAGGGTGGCAGCACTCGCCGTCAGCTGTGCACACTCGCCGCGCACACTTCTGCGGGCACTCTGTGGGGGGGCAGAGTGGAAGAACAGAGCGTGGGATTATACCCGGGCTTGATGTGCCCCACCGCCCTCCCCATCTGTACTGTTCCCAAAGGCCCTGTTAACACGTTTCAGACTTCATATTATATTACATCGTCTGTCTACAGCCAAGCCTTCATTTCTGTAATTCAATTTTAACACACACACACACACACACACACACACACACACACACACACACACAAACAAACACCAACCGTCCATTTAAATTACTAGCAGCTTTGTTTCCATTAAGAATGTACAACCTCTATACTGGATGTACCACTACAAATGTTTAATAACATGCAGAGAGGGAACTTGTCTCACTCACAGATTTGCATTAAGTCTCACCAAAAATGCATTTAAATAATGAATTTGAAAAAAAATACACAATTCCAGTCAGCAGCAAAGTTGTGCACCTGCACAGCAAAATAAAAACTCTTTCAAGACCTGGGCTCTGATTACTGGTTGTGAGAATTCATCATCAACGCATAATTCACGTAATGTTAACCCTTAGATGCACATGTGGGGTTAAAAATGACCCCAGGGGATGTTATTCTTGAAAATATTTATAATGAAAAATTGTAATATATTCATACTCCAGGTATTCCTCGTTAAACATGTTTGTGACATGAGGCAATATTTTTCTTTATTTATATTTTCATTCATTTTGAGAAAATTCTCAATATTTTGAGAATTTTAAAGAACTTGTGGAAGAGTGTAGGTATTGGTAGGTTGTGCATCCAAGGGTTAATGACGTGTGTGAGTAGAGCGACCTGATGTTACATGAAGTATAATTCAGGTCAATACAAGTTGTGGCCCTGATACCAGCTACCAAACCCGTGCCAAGACCCGCCTGGGCGTCCTGGAGTCTGCTGCTCCCACCCGACAGCCATCAGCAGACACAACAGGGACGTCAAGAGTTTCGGCTCAGTGCCGGCGTGACACGGATGGCAATAGTCCAAAAACACAATTTGCATGTGCTGAAGGTAGACTGACAGACACACACACACAGGCGCGTGCCCTCACCTGAATACACACACTGACTACCTCGCTGAACTCAGCTTGTAAAAGACCAAAACCAGGTGTTCCTGATGAGAGCACACCGGCCACATCTGGTTCTGACACAAAAATCCTTGCGTGAAGGTTTCAGTAGAGATGCGAAAAACACTGCAAACTAAATCTTTCCACCAACAAATGATTTATGTCACGACAGTTGTGTTATCAGTTGGGTTGGTGTTGTTGACGGTGTCACTGTTTGGGGGTCATTCCTGATCCGCTGTGATAAACAACTCCTTGTCCAGGTTTTCCAAGGAGCTTTGCTACAAATAACTCCTCCAGTTGCTGTGGTGTCCCTCTAACTAGGAGGATGACAGGAAAAACTGATTCAGGGGCAGCCGGAGAAAAACAACCATCTCAGAACTGGACTAGCATACACTTACAACGCGGTCACACCTGGTGGTTGACCCTAGTTTCATAGACAAACAGAGATTTGAGAAACAGACAGCTGTGACCTTCAGGCCGAATGCCTTTGATAAAATGATGATGCCTAACTTAACAAAAAATAAATGAGGCTGCGCGGAAATAACCAAACAACTGGTGACATTTAAGTTAGCTGTTAATTGGTATACGCGTTTCCCCGACAACAAAACCAAAGCAAACAACAAAACCAAGGTAGGTCATTCAGTGGAATGATTGCTAGGATGTGTCCACACACACACGGAAGGACGAAAGGAACAACATCTTCAGGCTTCACATGCATCCCTGATGGTAAACAAGACCAGCCGTGGCTCCACTCGATGCAAACTGCCCTGAATGTTAACAAAACAATGAGGACCACAGGGGGAAATGGTATAAATGGTATGTACTGTATGTGTGTGTGTGCGTGCGTGTGCGCCTGCGTGTGATACTGACTGGAAAACATTGTGATGTGTTTCAACATGCTGCGCCAATCGGACTGTTTGAATAAAACAAGGCCACGAGTAGGACATGATGCCTAAGACAACTCTTTCCTTTTTGTTTTTGCACACAAAGCTCACTATTGCCATGAAAGGGATGGAGCTTCCCCTCTCCCTTTCAAACCTTTACGGAGAGGCCCTCCAAAGGTTTGGGCAGGAAGAACGACATGATGGGAGTGTATTCTGATCTGGCTTTGGTAAGCCTTAAATTTGTGATGACAACTTGTAAGAAAGAGAGATGCAATATATGGAATAATATGGGTTCCATTGTCCTGACTGACGTCAAGCATCAGCCCAGCTGACTCCACTTTTAACCCACTGGGTGACTTTCAGCCAGTTCCAACATTCTGCAGCCACACCGTGTCAACATGATGCTAGCTTTTATATTGCAGAAAGAAATTTTCTTCAGGCTTAGTGCATGCAACAGAAACTGTAACATGGCGTGTACAAGTGACACTGTTGCCACCTCTGCTACAAACTCAGATGAGGAGTTCTGCAAATGTTGTATGGTTTTCCCCCCATGGATCCACATTTGGACATGATTTCAGAGAAATTCAAGGGGTTGACTTGGGTTATGTTTCACAACATATGAATATAAGCCAACAAGCTGTTAGCAACTAGTCCGTTTGCGACATCCTAAACCTATTTTCCTTCGCATATTTGTCAGTCGTGAATTTTCAATGCATGAAAACCAAAACCATACCAGCTCTATAGGAACCCTTCAGTAAATAATGGTAAATAATCAAAGCCTTACTTGTCCATGGCCCTCGTGCCAAGTGTGTGTGTGTGTGAGAAAGAGAGAGAGAGAGAGAGAGAGATAGAGAGAGAGAGAGAGAGAGAGAAAGAGAAACTGATTTAAGCAGCTAATGGTGAATGTGGGTGTTTCCCTGCATCCCTGTTGAAATGGATAAAAAAGCCAATAGTGAAGATGTTTAGTCTCCCGGTCTTGCTGTGGAATAAAGGTCACTACAGCGGGTCAAAAAAGCAGATACAATGCTTCCAGGGAAACAGAAATACCGACCCAGCAGGAAGGCAGGCTGGGAAGTTCAAGCCAGTCACAAGCCAAGGGGTGGGAAAATGTTTGGGCTTCAACGGCCAACTTGAAGTATGAAAAGGGTAATTTAGAAAGGTGGCCCGAGTCCAGAACCTCTGAAATGTGAGACAGATCTGGGGCTGGGTGTAGATAACCTCAAAATCAGCCACTGGTCCAATCAAACCCAGTGATAAAATGCTGCTAAGGAGCAGAGGAATCTCATTGAAAATATCAGTAAAACTGAAGGGTGCAGAAACACTTCCAAGCATGTGTTTAACCCTTGGCCAGTCATGTTTAAGACTTTTACTGAGTTTCTTCCAGATCATTCAAAGCTCATGGTCATCTCTGTAACTCAGTAACAGACAAAGGGAACGAGGAAACTTGAGACAGCCAACTTGGTTTGTCAACTGCAGGTGGGTGTGGGTGTGCCAATCAGTTGGTTAGTGGGTTGCTCAGGTGTTTTTTTACCTGGTTGGTCTATGAGATGGCGGTTTAGTTGTTTAATCAGTTGATCTTAGTTTGTAGGTCTCAATGCTTCGTACACCAGCTCCTTTGTCTGCTTAGGAGGTCAGATGGTTTGTTAGTTAGTCAGTTGCCAAAATAGTTGGTTGGTTGGGTCTGCATCTGGCTCCAAGCATCTCCCTTTTTCAGTCTAGCTTTATTGGGCTAAATTTGACGTTTGCCACCTAAATCCTGGCATTAGGGGCACATCTGGTCCCAGCACATTGTGTGATATTTAAGGGCTGTCAGCTTATTGCTCTTGGTTACACACGACCCAGCAAAACGAACAAGGATGGGTGTAGGCAAAAAGGACTTGATTCTCACAAAAAATGGGACATTATGAAACCAAGGCTGTCAAAAGTCTAAGAAGGAGCTGTGATAAAATGTCACTTGTAGTTTAAAAAGCAGAATCTGTTGTTCTTGGTCAGTGGGGTAAGAATTCATTTCATCAATGCTTTTTTTTTTTTTTACAAAAAATGTTTCACTAGATGGTTGTGCACATGTATGAAGGAGTGTATGTGTACAAAAGATTGTTTACGTGTATGGCCCCTTTTCCTTGTTGTTGTTGTCGCAGCTGTAAATTCCCATAGCCATTAAGCCCTTGAACGCACCACACACAGACCACTCGGCGCAGATTGAAGATCCCCCAAATTACCTGCCGTGTGGGCGTAAGTGAGCTGTAAGTTGCGATGTCCCCCTTTATGTTGCACTCTGTTCAAGTTATGAAGAGTGTATTTAGATCGTTAAGAGTGTATTTCGATTATTAACAAATAGGGATGCCCGATATTGGCTTTTTTGCCGATATCCGATATTCCGATATTGTCCAACTCTCAATTTACCGATACCGATAACAACCGATACCGATATGTGCGCTGGTAAACGCTTCAGGAGCGCATAGGCACTATTTCAGTGTAGCGCAAGCATTATAGTATTTTTATCGGTTTTTATTTTATCGGTTTTAAAGCAAAAAAATCCGATACCGATATTAAATTTTTATGCTAATATGGTGGGCCGATATTATCGGACATCTCTATTAACAAGTAGTTTTCTCGGTTGTACATGTCTGTTGCGTATACCGCTAATAGCTAATTAAGCGAGCTAACTGCGAACTAGCGTTTACCAGCGAAGCTTATGTAACTATTTCTCATTTCTGTCTGTTAAACTTCTCATCACTTATCTGCCTTAACTGCATTTCAGCCGTTATCTAGTAATAATAATATAGTTCAAGTGCATTTTGTGTTCAAGTTGTATGTTATTTCTAATCATTCGGTATTGTTGTAATTATACTGCAGAAACCAAACACACTGTAAGACACTGCGTAAGCTTCTGATCATCTGCCAAACAAAGTTAAATAGTTCACCTTTATCATCGTCTCTGCCTCTCCTTGAAGCACATTTGAACATAAATAGTGTCCTGACCCGACGCCCTGAAACGGTTGCTACCACCTAAAATCCACACCCACAGTCTATGGTACGGTATGCAAGTGAGTGGTGTGAAACTGGAATTAACCCCCATCCTCTCTCTACACTCTACACACACACTCGCTGCCCTCCCACTGTGTTCCAGTAAACTGGACCTGAACAGCCGTAGCTGTGTCGTTTCAGACAGAACAGCGACTCAATGATTGACACAAACCACAACAATATTCCTGTGTTTCCATTCCGAGACAGAGCAAGCTTTGTCACAGCTGGATGGACTGTCCGTCAGTGAGTGTGTTTGCCAGTCAGTGAATCAGTCATTCAGAAAAGCAGTCCGTCAGTCAGTCAGTTAAGGGTTTGGTGGCTGTGCAGCAGAACAAGAGTCTCCATTCAGTCTGTTCATTCACAGACTGACCCGCACTGTCCCCAAACTGCGAGAAACCAGAGCCACGCAGCTGGACGCTCGCTCCAGCAGCAGCCACTCACTCAGTCTCCTTGCCATCACCGAGCTCCGAAAAAAACAACAACCAAAAATCTACACAGGCTAGGTTGACACAACGCTCCCTGGTCTGCAGGGCTACGCAGGCGGAACGACAAACACGGGCACAAGTTGGGATGGTCAGAATCCTGGCGGGTCACATTTAGCACCCTGCTGCGAGATCAGCCCACACTGTTCCCAGCCATGTTGGGAGGGAACCTTCCACATCAAACGCTCTCAGCATTTGTGAGGTGGCCGCAGCAGGAAGGGCCCGGGCAAAGCGAGGTTTGGCTGCGGCTTCCCGTCATGCCCGCGCTGACCCATTCTCTTGGCCGTGCAGTTTATTTTGATGAAGTCCTCACGCGGATGTTATTGTGTGGGACTCTGGCAAACATTGGGAGCAGGTTTTCAGGAAATGGAGAGAGACGCTGAGACCTGCGGGGAATCAACGGCTTTTCAAAGGACGTGGTGTCTGGAAACAAAGTGCATCTTGTAATGCACGACGGACGACAACATCTGCAGCCCTGCTGTCCTGAGGTTTCTGAAAACATTGCGTCCACGCTCTGCATTAATCATGACTTAGTTGTATGGTCGGTGCTGGGTGACTTTTATCATACGCTGCGTGCGGCAGGAGAAAAATGGCTTTGGATTCGTTGCAGCCGTAAAAACAGAAACCACTGCTGTAACGTTGCGAGGGAAAGAATCCTCACACACTACAAAATCAGACTGACCAGGAAGAAAATCATCTGTCTCCAGTGTCGTCTCACTGGCTGACAATATGACCTTTCCACAATTTTTATGCCATGTAATTTTTACGTTTATTATCCTCATTATCATAACAAATCTCTCTTAGCAGACATCTGCAACAGACATCTGGCTGCAGATTTGGCAAGAGTAGACAAATGTCATCACAGTTTCCCCAACACTGAGAGGAATCACGCACTGGATTGGGGCTAACACTTCTTTTTGAAGATACCTGAACAAGTATGGGCATGGTTACCATCACAGACCAGCTGTAGTAATGACGGAATATCAAAGGCACCTCCTGACCACCACTCCCCCACCGCTCCTCCCCTTGCTCAGGCATGTGGAGGTGTGTGTGGTCTGCAGCTTCCTGTTGATAATTACAGGTTGTGTGCTGGAACACAGTGGAAACTGTCTGATACCTGCCAATGATGAACCCTGAGCACGTTTCCCTGCAGTTTTTGTTTTGTCAGATAGGCAGCAGCACATTTCAAACACTCGGATGGTTCATATACTGCTCCAATGTGCAATCAGTGTTAAGGACTCATAGGTTGAAGCTCCTGGAGGTGATGGATGATGTACTGTATGTTGGGGCCGGGCTCTGACTGTCTCATACTTGCTGCAGCTATGGCTGTGTCACATCTTGTGTACATTGTGTGTTGGGTAATCCACGGCTGGATTTGAATTGTGGGTGTGGCGGGTGCACACTGGCGAGGTTCTATGCTAGCCCAACGAGACAGGAGACAACTGCAAGTCTTCTCCACCGGTCTAGCTGACCTATGGCCTAAAATTCAGCTGAATCCCCCCCAAACTCCCGTCTCTCTTGTTAACAGTGTGCAACATATGTTTCCATCTTTATGTTGCTGCATCATGACAAATAAAACATTGAGCAAGCTTACGTGCAGTTTTAGTATTACCATCCGACAGATTCAGATTCGCCTTAGATAACTATAGCAAATGTTTCCCAACAGATGGCTTAGGGGCATTTTCATGGTCTTCATGGCCATTTAGAGACTTGGAGATGAAATTTAGATGACTGCGGAAAATCCAAAGTTATGAATGTTTGAGGAGCCAAAACACGGTCGTTGCTGGTTTGTCTTTATGACCGAGATCATCAAGAGATTCTGGGTTTTGGCCGTGACAGTCGATGCGTGAGCACTCGACGTTTTGTTTAGGACCGGCTAAACTGAGCCAAGTGCACCTCTCTGCCACCTTCACCATCTGCCAGATCAGCTGACACAGGAGGAGGGCTACACACAAAAAGGAATTCCTGGAATCCCCCTGCCGCCTGACCTGGAAAAGTCAAGACACAATCAGACCACTCCCTGCCTCGTTCACCAACTATCTCCATGAAAGCCGGACAAAAGGCAAAGGGCTTTGCCTCACAATGCTTTGCTACCAGAGATATTCGGTGATACCCGCGTCTCCTTGATAACGGAAGATGGAGACCAGCCCCTGCGAACGCATCTGCTTCCAAGAAGACATACACAGAGTTCTGCTAGTCAGGGTGCTTGTGATTCAGCGGTCACGATGGTGTGAGAAAGCAAAACCAATCGAATGTTTCACCCAGACATGTGGTCGGCACGCTGTACCATCAGAAGGCCACAGGGGTAAGGCTTCACAAGCACTGAGGTCTAAACTTGTACACTGTACGCTAATCAACTATAATTTTAATGCCCCACAGCTTGGGAGAAACTAACGTGTTTAGAAACACAATCGTGACGTGTGCTCGATCCAAAATGTGATGCCTGTAAGTAAGAAGTGTGACATGCCTTTCAGTGGGAAGGGAAAGGGATTTCAGATCTTAGTCCATGATGTGAAAAGATGAAGAATCTTATTTAGATAAAGACTTTATCTAAATAAAATTATTTAGATAAATTTACAGTGACAGACGCTCAACACACTCTTAGACACACACACACGCATACCAACACTGGCCTCAATCGAGAGACAGCGACACAGTGCAGCAGAGAGAGCGGAAGAGGGAGGGGGAGCAATGTCTTCATGTTGGGTGTTTACTTGGCTTGGGAAGAAAGAAACATCCATGGAATTCAATGGAGAGGAGGAAAAAGGCCGCGGAGAGGATTTGCCTTCACCTTGTCAGTGACCAACGCTGACTGTAATTCAAGGTCCGAGCGTTCCCAGCACAATTGTTTCATTCAGGGCCAGAGGAATGCAAAGGGTGTGAGGTGTGGAGAGCAGATGGCAATGACGCCAGTGTGCAAAGATAAAATGACATCACAGGCGCATTGGAAGAAAGGAACCGCCTCGGTTTCAGCTCACGTTCTTCACTGTCTTCCAGGTTTCAACAGCAGTGAGGCTTTAACCCACGCACAAACACACACGCATGACATTTGACTCAAAGGTCTCAATTCAGATGCTGAGGAAGTCTTAATTGAGGAAACTGTCACTTTTGGAGTTAATGTCAAGTTCTCCAACAAATCAATTTGAGTGTGAATGGAAAACATACCAATTCAGAAATCTTAACAAATATTTTGTACTTTTTGTTATTACTGTTGCTTGTATTCATTTCAGCATGTTTGTCTGTGCATGTGCAGTTGTGTGGCATCCTGCATTTTCGGTTCAGTCGGTTCATATGATTGGTTGAAAAACAAAGTGTGTATTCATCATACTCAAAATTGTCAATTTTGAAACAAACATCAACAGGTCATACAAGAGAAAACAAGGTAATAACATCATAAATTGCCAAAGGACAAAGACGAAAAATGAATCCTTTGCAAAATAAACAGTGACATACAGTAGCGCTATCAAATAAGAGGTGAAATTCTCAAGTTATATGAAAAATAAGACAAAACGACCTAAATTCTCCACCCTGTAGATAAAGGCAAACTCTCTCAAAACAAGAGAGCAAAACAAAACCATTCCCGTCAAATTCATCTTTCTGTCCTTGGAGGATGCGTCCTTGTCTGTTCTCACAGCTCACCCCCATCCAGACGGTGTTAACGCCGCACAATTAAAGGCTGCCTGATTACAGCGAGCACTTAAAGAAAGCCAAACCGGCAATGTTCCCTTCCAGGAATTCCAGGGATGGGTGTGACTGTTGACTAAAAGTAGTGGTGGATGTGCCTCTTTACAGAGCAGCTCCTATAATTACCCGCTCTGACGGCCTCCGGCCTCAGGGTCAGGGCAGCGCGTGCATAATTAGTCCGGTGGCATCAGACATTTCCATCTCAGTAATTTAATAATTAGCTGACATTCTCGCAAAATGTAGTTCATGCTTACGTGACCGCAAAAAAATACTTATCAAGGAATGTTTTGACATCTTTCTTGAATCAGGTTTTAGGTCTTTATACATTGTTGTTACTTTCACGAACAGGTGTTTTTTTATTTTTTATTTTTTTTTGACTCTGTCCTGAACAACCTTCTTATTTAACGCTTTTACCAATCTTGTGTCTTTGTTTTAGCATCTAATTCTACCTCTAGCTATCTAAATCACATTAGCTACTATGTCTAATATGCATTTCCTGAAATGGGAACTCTACACTTAATCTATTAAACAGTTTTCAGTCTGATAAGATCTAGGTCACTCATGGTGTGAAGGAATAAACACAATGACAGTCTTCGGTAGTCACCACTAACGTGTCTGTAATGCAGAGTGAAAGTGTGATGAGCGGGTAGACGGATAACAGACTCAGGCACCTGCAGGATTATTTCCTGTCACACGGGGCCAGACAGCTGCAAGCCGACCGCAGTCTGTCATCTTTGTGGTGTCTTCAAACGACCTTTAACGGCGGGTGCGGGGTGAGGCGAGGCGAAAGGACGGGGTGCCTTTCGTCGGCTCTGCTTTTGTTTATCTCTAACGTCAGCGGCACAAGGTCTTCTTTCATTTTCTCTTTGGTTTCTGGGAAAAGTTAGTTTGCAAAGTTTGTTGAATCAACATCACAATAACAACTGGTGACATTGCCTGTTGGATTTGCACATCTTAAGGTGAAGACACATTGTGAGTATTTTAAACTGTAGAGATTTTAACAAATAAAGAACTACGGTAACCATTGGCTCCCAACTATCCTGCTGTTCAGAGATGCAGAGGCGGCTTTGCCAAGTGTACAGGTAATCTTGATCTAATGTTTGTGTTAGAGGAGGTGAGGATTGAGGCTGAAGATCCTTAGAGATTAATCAATAACTAATCAGATCCGCTCTCAAGAAAATGAAAAAAATACCCAAATGCTCTTGGAAGTGACAACTGTTCAAGTAAAATAGAGTTGATTTGCATTAACTGTTACGGAAAGATAGTTCAGTTATTAATTTGTCAGTCAGTCAACACACAAATGTGCTGAGAGGCAGCCTCACCCAACTGCACACTATGCCCAATGTGTGTGCGTACATTAGACAAATTTAACTTTTTATGGGTAGCATCTCCTGTCAGCGTCATTTTGGTGTCACGCCTCAGCTTGCTACTTCAGACAACCGCAGAGGGGAAACCGACAGAGCTGTAATTTGAAACACCATCAAAACAATGGCGGTTTGTTTCCACCTCCAACCTGAACGTAACTCAAACCAGCGCGATAAAACATAACACTACACACACCAACCTCATCCAAAGCAGAACCTTTCAAGGTCCTCTGCAGAGAAATCCAGAAAACACTGGAGCAGTGTAATGAAAAAGCTCTTTGAGGACAGAAATTTACAACAATAATGATAAAATGTTTAAAAATGGCTCAGGGTTTACTGGAGAAAAATCCAAAACAAACCAGTAAGTATGGGGTAGATTAGGGGTTAGTGCTGGAACCATTCATTGCCCTCATTCTGGCTGCTACCATCCTAAACACACACACACACACAAACCTTTTCCCTCCACACAATTGATAACAGTTGCCTGCCTATTGGCTTGCAGCACACATAGGTTCATATATGCTTGTGAGCAATCTCTGAGGCTTGGAGCTGAAATATCCACAGAAACTGCCGCTGGCAGTATACCAGTCATGATTCACATTAACACTTCATACTAGAGATGTCTGATAATATCGGCCCACCGATATTACCGGCCCAATATTAGCATAAAAACGGAATATCGGTATCGTTTTTTTTTTTTTTTGCTTTAAAACCGATAAAATGAAAACCGATAAAAATAAAACATTGCTTGCGTTACACCGAAATATTGCCTATGCGCTCCTGAAGCGTTTACCGGCGCACATATCGGTATCGGCTGTTATCGGCATCGGTAAATTGAGAGTTGGACAATATCGGCATATCGG